>VWZP01002968.1:314839-332170 GCA_013396995.1 Dicaeum eximium | reverse complement strand
TTTTTTTTTAAATCTTTTGTCTGGACCAAGTTGTTTCTAATTTAGTGCTGTATGTAATTTGCAACAGGATCCTTCAAGTTTCCTCTCTTAATTCATGACACCTGGTTTTTGTTATTTTAAAGACAGCCAAGGACACTGGGGCATTCACTCCACACATTGTAAAAGCTTTAAAAGGGTGGCACACAGATGTATATAAACAGAGGCAAAGAAGTCTATTCTGTTCCTGAAAAAATATGATTTTAAAAGAGTTGGGAATATGAGTGTGTGTCACATTGAAAAGGTTGGGGTCTTTTGTGTTTTTTTTCTCCTTGCTCTGTGGTGTCATGTCACAATTTAACATGGATCTCACAATTCAAGCAGCTGAATTCCTGAGGTCAGTGAGGGGTAAGGATTCCACAAAGAAGCAGCTGGGAACCATTCCTGCCCCTGGCCCTGACACTGCCAGAGTCCCCCTGAGAACTGCACATCTGGAATTTGAAAAGCCATCAAATTTAGTGGGACTAAATTCATCTAAATTAATCAGTGATTTTAAGGTGAAGGTTTAAAAGTGTGTCAAGCAAATATTAGGATTGGCCATATCATTAATTTTACATTTTTTAAGTCCCAGAATGAGCCCAAAGGATTTAGGAGAGCCTGGCAGAGGAAAGCCCCATCCTCCCCACAGAAAGATGCTGGTCACATGTTTCCTGTCCAGTTTCACACTGCATGCCCTGTGTTCCTTCTAGGGTATTCTGTAGCTCATTTGAGCTGCTTGTAGAATTAGAACCACTGGGAGGAAATGCACCTGGCAGGCAATGCCATCTGCTGTGCCCCACTGTCACATCATGGGATGTAGCATTCCCAGTGGGACCCACGCCAGAGGCCTTGTGAGAAAATCAGGGATGGGCAGTGCCTTGTCTGACAACAGTAAACACACAAGACTGTCATGGGCAGATAGAATTATTTTGGAAAATTGAAGACATCTCATTTCAGCATTACAGACTTTAAAGAATTATTATAAACAATATTCTGTGGCAATAAATCATTTTGCCCTCATCCAGCAAACTCCACCACACTTCAATAAGTCACTTGAACCACATCACTGTACAAAATTCTGAAATGACAGGGTAGACATTTCCAGGGGTTTGATTGCAGATGGTCACATCCTGGGTTTCTGTTGCAGTCCAAACACTTCCCCAGCTTTGCAGCCCTTTGCTGACTTCACCTTGGACTGCATCTCCTGTGTGGCTGGGTCAGAACAGCAATGAATCCACAGCATTTAAAGGTCCTTTGTTTTCTTTTATTATTTATTTTCTTTTATTATTGCTTCCTAAATAACAGGACTAAACAGAATCCCTAATGCTCATGGCTTTCCTTATGAAAGGATTGTGGATTTCCTTATGGAAGCCCTTAGAGAAAGCCTTGAAGAAGGAAAAGCAATATAAATTATTCAATCATTTGAAGATTTGGCTGGTTTAATTCTTTCTTTGCTTGACCATGGTTTCACCCATCCCTTGTAAAGGGCTGAGCTCCATTATTCCAGCTTCCTGTTCTATTCTAAGATTCTTAATCTGATTTTATGAGCACTACACCATTAATATAACATTGCTTGTGCTAATTTTCCCTTCAGTCACCACCTACAACATATGGCTATTATTTTCACACTGGTAATATTCAATGGGGATAGAATTTGAAGTCCTAATTTAGGTATTTAAATCTTGAAAGTGTATTTAACTTCAAACTTCATTAGTAGGCTCCTGGCCCTTAGTGAGTAACTGAAAATCAAAGTGGCTGGGTCAGGGATCAAGTTTCAGAAGTCAATTTTCCAAATACTGTTCTTCAGAGAGTGATACATTGGTATTAAAATGACAATCTGGACAATAGCCAAAGCCTCAGCTATTCTGAGTCCCACAAAAATGTTAGTTTATGCAAATCTCCAAGAGCTTCAGTGCAGGAATGCAAATTTATATCAGCAGCCAAGAAATTAGAGAGATGACAGGGATTGTTGTGCTATCTGAGATATTTCCTTTCAAATTCTTGAGCAAGGAGTGAAACCACCCAAATGTGGGCCCAGGCTGGTGAAGGGAAGACTTTGAGAAGCAGAGAATAAGGTGAATATTAAAGACATTTTACATTCTTGAGTCCTTTCTTATATTTGTCCCAGTTTCTGCATAAAAACACTTGCGTATTGTGTAAAACCCCTTTAAATTATGGGTGAGTTGGTTATCTAAGACTCCTGTAAGATGTACATAAAAAGCATAAATGAAAAGAGAAACATTCAAATATAACAATTAATTTTTCCTTTAAAGGTCTCAGGACAATCATTTCTGACAATATTCTGCAAAATCCATGCTGGGATAGCCAAAGTAAAATTGATGATCCCTAGAAAAGGCCAAAATCTCTTAAAGATTTATTGTGATTAAAGGAACTGAATTTGTGATTCATCACAAAGCCTGATTTTCTCAAAATGTTCATCATCCAGACACTGAAAATCAGGCAGCTGAAACAATTTTGAAAGTTTTTCTGAAAATCAAAAGCACCCAAACTGTCAGGTAGCTTTTGAGAATCTGCAAAACATAAAAATACCTTACAGAAGCTGTTATTTTTAATTATTGCTTTTCCAGTAATTAAACTTGAAAGGGTATGAGATACAGTCTAAAATTAAAAAAGAAAAACAAAATTCATTATGGAACTAGGAACAGACAAGCTAAATCCAGTGAATTTTTCCCTTTTTCCTTAACTAATTCTTAGAAAAATATTTAAATGGCTTTAATTATTCATATTGTTCTTTCAATAATGGAGAAAAACTTATTTCAACCAAGTTTTTTTAATGGACAGTAAAACAAACTCGGGTATTTTTCACTCCAGGAGTTGACAGCTGCTGGTGAGTGAGCTCACATCAATCCTCAGCAGAGGAGCACAGGGCACACATTCCTTTTACAGACACATATATAAAAATTCTGTTTGTTTTGCAGTTTCATTTCCCAGAACCAACTATTTGAGAGATGTTTGTGTTGGTTTCGAAACAGCTCACAAAGCCCAGGCCTTGAAGGTTTCCAAATGGAACCACAAAGTTTGTCGGTGATATTAATGTGTGGTTTATTTTTATTGTAAATACCTATTATTTTTTTTGTCCTGGGAAAATACTTGTATACAAAGATTGCAATGCTTTTTTGTTGTGTTGTTTGATACCAGATACTTGCAGCATTAGAACAGGAGACCATGCAAGAAAATCAGCCAGGACTATCAAAATATCAAAATAATTGCAGTCACTGGATGATAAATCTGCCTCTGGTCTGATGTATAAAGGAAACATCCAGATGTTTCATATTCAGGGGTATTATTTAAACAAAAATCACAGAATTGGCTACCTCAAGATATATAACACTTACCTGTCCAAAGCTTTATCTCCTCAGGAATTCTGAAGTGGGTTAGAGATCTTGCAGAGAACAGACCTGGAAGTGCTTGAGAACCAATATTTTAGTGATGAAAGTGTTAGTCAGCATCTTGCCACTGTCATTGCTAATTTTCCTATGATCCAGTTATTAAATAGATTAATGAGAAACCCAAATCAGTTGGTGTTGTGCAGACTTAAACACACTTTCTCCAACAGATAGCAGGACAATCAATTCTGAACTATCTATTACTATTAATTACTTCCTTCATAGAGCTGCTCATGGAAATAGTAAGAAAACATTAACTCATCAAAGCTAGACTTTACACAGAAACTTTCTGGTTACCATTAAAACTCCTGAAGAGGAGAATTTCACAGTGTGTAACTCAGTGCCAAGACAGGACTAATTTTGAGGTACATGGGTGCGTCAGTTGTTTGAATGTCAGCTCCATCCCAGTGCTGGAGTCAGACCAAACAACACACAGCAAAAAAGAACACTGGATTTATTATTTTTATGATGCCATAAAGAAATGTCCTGCCTCCAATTTTTAAAATATATTCTGGATGGTCAGAAGCGCCTCTCTGATGACATCATGTCCCTTCAGTGGTATTAAAAGGAGGAAAAATAAATTCTTATTTTGTATATACATTTACTTACACACTTAATAAATGCTTGCCCACCACAAAGAAAAGCAGCATCAGCACACCGACTAGACCTACAGATACACTGGGGGCAGGTATACACAGGGGGAAAAAATATGTGGGAAAGATTTTGCAATATAAATTCTCTGCAGAAAGGGTTTTAATTCTCAAATTCCTAAGTCACTCTTCAGCGCAAGAGCTGAACTTGGAAGGGGACGGGATTGTAAGGACAGAGGCTCAGACCAGAGGATTATCTGCTCCATCATCCTGTCTGTAGCACCAGCAAAAACAAGCATGTACAGACCTATGTACAGGAGACACATAATATGACATTTTCTCTGTTTTCCCTATGGTATTTTCTCATATCCCCTATGGTATTTTCTCAGTATCCAACAATATTTGCATTTTCACCTGCAAATGGCTGTTTTCTCTGTATTTAGTAAGTCTCTGTGTTTGTACCAACCATGAGCTTCTTTTGAACCCAAGCTCTCAGCACCCAGGGCATCCTGTGCTAGAAGCTCTGCACAGCTCAGTCACACGTGGTGTGAACAAGTTGCTGCTTTACTCTGATGTGGTTTTAACCACTTTGTTCCTCTTTCCTGCTCATAAAAAGCATGGAACAGTCAATCTCCACAGTGATCAATCTCCACAGTGATCAATCCATGGGACACCCATATCTCCCTCCCCAGTCCCAGTCATCTCTCCTTAGGCTGAAGTGCCTCAGCCAGCTTAATTGTTCACAGCCCACGAGCCATCTCCTGGTTCTGATCATCCTTGTTTCCTTTTCCTGACCCATTTCCAGCTGTGTGGGGTCATTTTTGATGTGGCAGAGCCACACACAGAATTCAAGATGCTGATGAGTCCCAGATTTATAGAGCTGTGTCATGAGGTTCCTCTGCTCTGTTCCCTATGCCTTCCTCAATATCTAATATCTGACCTCCTTTTTATCTATTACTCTAAATTAATACTTTTATAGAACTTTATTACTCTGTCCTGAATTTTCATAGATTTACCTTGTCACTGAGAGGTATTGGGCAATACTTTGACTTCGTGTATGAAGTTTTCACCCCTGTTAACCACAAGGGTCTCATCTACATTAATTTTGTGAGATATATCAAAGCCAAATCACAGAAGACCTCACAAGATCTTTCTGTATCTCTCTGAAACCAGCCCTCATTAGGCAGGAAAGTCCTACTACTATAGACTGAAGATGGTTTTATCAAGAGGAGCTAAAATGGTAGTTGTTACAGCCATCCTAGAAATTGGAATGAGATCATGGTTAATAAAGATAATTTGAGGATGTTCACCAGGAAGACAGAGCCAGTTTAAAGCACATGAAAAAATCCAAAGTGCATTGAAATAAAAAAACCCAAAGTTTCTTCCATTTGTAAGGAAAAAAAGTAATTTTCACAGCGAAACAATGCACTGATACTTTTTTGAGTAGGTTGGGGTTTTCCACCAGTTATTTTTCCAGTGACAAGCCATTTTCAGTTCCCATCCTTGTCAGGAGACTGGAACAGCTCTATAGCTCTTTCAAGCAAATTATGACAAAAAACCCAAACAAACAAGCCACAACGCACACACAAAAGCCCCTTTCGATGGGGGGTAGCTGCAGAAGAATTTTTAAGCTAATGCACTTTCCAAGGAAGCAGCCAGCACTTCTCAGTGTTGTCTCCATCCTAGCCTTAGGGACAGCCTAGAAGCCTGCAGAAAGCCCAGTGCCACTGGTGCATGAAGCAAAGGTCACTCTGCTGCAGATCCCTGTGCCTTTCCCTCTGCACGATGGTAAATTTGAGCTGAGCAAGCAGTGAATGTCTTCTGACTCCAGCAGCTGAGACACAAGCTGCCTTGCTGAACTCAACTCTGAGAATGCTTTAAAGGTGTTTCCATTCCCCTTCAGCACCAGGCTGGGTTTTAACCTGCACCAAAAGGTCTCTCTCGGGACCATACAGCAGAATTTTAATAAACTACTGAGTATCCTCCTCAAGCACAGCCACCCTTTGTACAACAAACCCAGAAATCTGGTGTGTTAACAACTCCCACATCCCATTAAAATCAAAATATACCTTTGTGCCTCATCATTGCTGTCCCACAGGTCACAGGCCTTGAGCCAACAAGAACCAAACAATATTCTGCAACCCCAGAATATTAACGTTGGAACATGGATAATTCAATAATTTCTGTCTGCCAACAGCATTGCAAGGGAATGCTGCCATCACTGGCCTGAGGCAAGGGAAGTCTTGGGGATAACTCCACTGAGGTGTGATCACACATGTTCCAGGTCATTGTAGCTGATATAGTTTATTTAATAAAATATCTCTTGTATGGTCAAACAAGTAAAAATATGTCAGTGCAGTTAGAAGAAGAGAAAAATGGGGAATCCTTTTATAGCAAAATTTCTCTAAAAACAAATATCCTACTGAAATGTAACAGAGTTTTCTTCTGCCAGTGGGCACAATTCTGGATCATTAGACAGAAATTAAACATCTCTAGCTAAAACTCCCACCAAACTTTCACTGAAGATTTCAAAGAGATGAAAATGTGACCAGCAGCCAGGAATCAGAGTGTGTTTGTACAAAAGAGATGAGGATATTCAGCAGCCTTAAATAATTTTACTAACTAGATGAAGATAGAAAGCAGAGAGTTAGAACCATGGTGAACTATGGTGGACGACCAGCATTTACGGCAGAGGGACAGTGGAGCCACAAGCAGCACCCAGGAAGGCTGCAGGCATCTGCTCCTTGAGAGGGCTGAAAGCTTCTCCTGTGCTCTTCAATGCACCCCCCTCTATTATTTCATCCTATATGTATTTCACCTGTGTGCCTTCTTGTGGTTGGTCAGTGCTTGGCTCATTGCCTTAAGTATCAGGCACCTGTCCCACACAGCTGGAGCCCATTAGAGAGGAGGCTCCACCACAGCCCCACTCCCAATTACCACAGGCTGTGTGCCTACAATAATTCCCCCTTTCTTTTTCTTTAAATCAATACTATGTTTTGTTGTAGGCTTAACTAATTTGGGAATGTGCCTAAGTACTGATTTCTCATTATATATCAACAACTTTACACAGTAATACACAAGAATAACAGTTATATAATTCTATCAGCAGGCACACAATTTCATAAAGTGATATCCAAGAATAAGACAGAATCTATATGTCTGCATCTTCATAGTTGCAACTCAGGAGCACAATACACATGTTTTACCATCAAACAAACACATAACACTGAGCAACAGAACTATTCTGTGTTTTTTACAGTTTTTGTCATATTAGTTAGTTATGTCTTGTTTCTTCATAGGTTATTTTTATCATGTCCTCAGCAGCTCACTTGCACTAGGTACCAAATTCAGTCCGGACCTGGCAGCCTTCCCACACTGCTCTCAATGTTACACTGGGCTATGTGCCCAGTGGCTCACCTGTACCCCAGGTGTCTCCTTCGCTGGGTTATGTCCCCAGTGGCTCACTGGTGTCTGCTTTGCTGAGCTGTGTGCTCAACAGCTCACCTGTACCAGGTGCTTGATATGCTGGGTTGTGTCCCCAACAGCTCACCTGTACCAGGTGTCTGCTGTGCAGGGTTATGGCCCCAGTGGCTGTTTTGGTCCAGACTGAGCAGTGTTCCTATGCTGCCCTTAATGCTACGCTGGGTTCCATCTCCAGCTGCACCTTGCCCTAACAGCCCAATCCCAAATTACATTTAGTGTTGTGGAGATGGCCAAGATACAATCTCAGAAGGTTTCTCTTGTGTATTTTTGTGCAGCTGTGATGCTGCCTCTCAGAGCTCCATGCTGTTTTTTGTTGCTCTAGTGTTCATGTAGCAGCACCCAGCAAACCTCCCCTTGCACTCCTGGGGAGCCACGCTGTTGCTGCAGTGGTGGCTGCTGCTGCTGCTCTGGTCATACCATTTGCTGTTTCTATCTCTGTTGCTCTATTTCTGTGTGGCTCTCAGGTCTTTGGTCTGCCTGCTCAGTTCCCAGGCTCCTGGGCCTCCTGGCTCCACCATCTTATTGCTCATAGGTCTGCAGCTGTCTGTCCGAATCACCTATCACGTCAGGGTCACCACTTATGGCAGAGGGACAATGGAGCCACAAGCAGCACCCAGGAAGGTTGCAAGCATCCGCCCCTTGAGAGAGCTGAAAGCTTCTCCTCTGTCCTTCAATGCAGCCCCTTATATATTTCATCTCATATGTATTTCACCTGTGTGCCTTCTTGTGGTTGGTCAGTGCTTGGCTCATTGCCTTCAGTATCAGGCACCTGTCCCACACAGCTGTAGACCATTAGGGAGGAGGCTCCACCACAGCCCCACTCCCAATTACCACAGGCTGTGTGCTACAACAGTGAACAGCCTGACAATATCTTACCTGTTTGAGAGAATCCTAATGACAGACACAGTCATTAGTTAAATTAGATTAACATACCAAGGACATCTCAGCATTATTTTATTGCTTACAACCAAATAGAAGTTTAACTGACAACCTGTCACTAAATTAAGCTGGTAGAGAAAAAACCCCAGCATGTGATGACAAAAAAGATTATTGCCTAATAAAGGGGAGAGATGAAAGAAAAAAAATACAATAAAAACAAAACTAATAAAAGCAAATTAAGCAGTCCAGAGTGCAGAAGTAGCCTCATGTCCTAACACTGCCTTTGGAAATCAAACCAATTTTAAGTTAGGGAAGAATAATGTATAAATTCCTCCCATTCTGGATTTGTAGCTTAAGCAGCAGAGTCTTCTCTGGTTTCAGTGGGAGCTCCAGCTCCACTCCTGCAGAGCCTTCCAGATGCCAGGAGGAGCTCATTGTTCCCTTCCTGTACCCCCTTTTTCCTGGGGACCCCTCTGGGCATGAGGCTATGCCACTTCCTCCCAAAATGACAGAGGGAGACACTAAAATCAAATCTCTTATTTGATAAATAATTTAACTGTTACAAAGGAATGATTATATTGATATAGAATGGAATGGTTTCACCCTTTTCACTGCAAGGTTTAGTGGCCTTGGTGGTGCTTGGTCACAGGTTGGACTTGGTCTTGGAGCTCTTTCCCAAAATGAATGGCTCTGAGATTCTCTAGACTTTGAGTGTGTATAGAATTCACACATTCAGAGCTTTTGGGAGTACAGTGAACAAATCACCAATCCACAGGTCCCAAAGTATGTAAAATAAAATAATAAAATACAAATAATAAGAACATATTGTTTACCCAGTTTGTTTTCAGTAAATTTCTCACACAAAATTTTTACTTCTTCTATGAAAAAATACCCCAACAGAACTAAGGCTGCTGCAGTGATTTGACTGCCAGCACAGCACAGGTTTAAAAGCTCTTGCACAGATGACAGTATTAATAGTATAGTGAGAATGGATTAATTTTGTACTATTTCTATCCTCATTAAACTGTTTTTAATCAGTCACACTTTCTGTTCTTTCCATGAACCTGTGCAAGAAAAAGCTATCACAATTCTAATTAGTATTATTAGTATTGTGTTTTGTAATTCATGTTCCATATTCTCATGGCCAGAATGCCCCAGAGCTCATGTTCTTCAAGAAATCACAATTAATTTAATCACTCTGGAATTACAGACCACCACTTCAGCCCTCTGAAAAAAATTCTCTGGGCTTTGAGAGCAGACGCTGGATAAGAGATCAGGGAAATCCCAACAGAGCACTGTGCTCACAGTGACTGGGACAGAAGCTGACATCACTTCCACCAAATGTCACCTAAGTTTGAGAAACAAATTAAGAAATCAGAAATTTTCTACAAACCCCTCAGGAATGCTCAAAAATTATTCTTCTGCAGTATTAGGATGAATTACTTTAGATATATGCAAGTATACACCAAATAATTGCTTGTTCCAAGCAATAAATTATGCAGAACTATCAATCCATTGATAGAAAAGACCTTCAGCCCAGACATGGTGTCCCAATTGTCCCTTCAAAGAAAATCAAGCGAGCAAAGATGCTGAATTACTAAGTAAAATTTTAAAAAACAAGCAGCAGGAGTGCCTGTGCTGCTATATAATAATTTCATGTTTGCTAAGAAAAATCCTGCATCCTCCTGACAAATTAACTCCTTGAAATGTGGAAAAGGAAGATGATGGCAACAGTGCTTCTTTGCTTTGGAGTGAATTCAGTTCAAGTCTCATTGAGCTTCTCTTGATGCTTTTCACTATTTTCTGATACTCCTGATGCCTAGAACCGTACTTTGGAAAAACCAGTCTGGCTCCTGGCAAACCCATCACTGCAGGTATTCAGGGGAGCTCCCCTTGACATCTTGGTGCTGAGTCAATTCATTAAAGCTTCTAGAGATCCGAGCTGCTTTTGCCAGGCCCCTCTCCAGTTCCCAAAGCCTGGGGGGGGGGATCATGCAGGAGGCTCTGGGGATCATTAGCGGCTGCTGAGCTGCTCTGCACGAGCTGCAGGCACAGAGCTGCCTCTCGGTGCCTCCATGTGTGCTCCCAGCACAAAGGGGCTGCAATTAATGCAGTGCAACCCTTCCCTGGTGCCTGCTGCAGCATCTCTCCCCCAGAGCAGCAGCAGGGATAAATTACAGCTGTATAGCTTCTGTGAGAGCAGCATTTGCTGAGCAATCTCACCTCCTTTATTGTTTCATCCTGGGCACCACTAAGAAATCTGTCTGATAACCACACCATCCCACATCTGGCTTTTAACACTAGTTCCACCCCATGATGTAGCTCTGCACAATAAAATGCTGCCTTGTGGCAGCTTCAGTGTAGCACACAGCTGAGGCAGGTGGTCTGTCCTAGCTGGAGTTTTTGTCCTGCCAGAATGTCAGGATTTCAGCCATCTGCCCAGGATTTCCCAGTGAAAAATCACTCTTCAGAAAAGTAACAATGACACATCCAGAACAACTAGATTATGCATAAGGTGTAACCCCAAAATATATCAGTCCTACAAGATTATGTGGATTTGCTGCTGACCTCAGGCAGCAAACTGGGAGGCTCCCCAGTGCATGGTGAGCACTGTTAAAGCTGCATTTCAGAGCAGGTGCCATGTCCTGCCCATGTCACAGCTGCCATAGCAGCATGTCACTACTGCCACCTCACCAACAGCCCCACAGTGACAGCAGATAAAATGGGTGTTGAAGATAATGCCTGTACTTAGCAGTGTGTGGAGACACTGGGAATTCTGCTTCTCCAGGCAGCCCCCAATGCTTTTGTCCTTTCCTGCAAAGAACATTTTTTAATAATCCATACCCATTCATTTAATGCCACTCTGCCATCAGCTCGGTTTAGCTTCCAAAAAATATAGAAGCAGGAAAGAGACTGAAAGAAAGTAAAACATAAATCCTTTATGTTGCCAAATTACCAATAGATGGCAAATTTATTTATTTCAAAGACACTAAGAATAATAAGGTACACTGTAAAAATGTCTGGCTATTTCTATAGGGAGAGTTTTAATTTTGTAATTTCAGGCTATTTAAAAGGGCCTGGAGTGACAGGACAAGAGGGAAAGGGTTCAAACTGCCAGAGGGCAGGGCTAGATCGGTTATTGCAAAGGAATTGTTCCCTGGGAGGGTGGACAGGCCCTGGCACAGGGAGCCCAGAGCAGCTGTGGCTGCCCCTGGATCCCTGGCAGTGCCCAAGGCCAGGTTGGACACTGGGGCTTGGAGCAGCCTGGGACAGTGGAAGGTGTCCCTGCCATGGCAGGGGTGGCACTGGGTGGGCTTATAAATCCCTTCCAACCCAAAGAATCTTCACAGAGCCACAAAGAAGGTCCAGGTCAAGAGTAATTAGGGAAAGACCAATAACACAGGTTGCAGTAACAGGAAAATGTCGGGATTTTAAAAACCCCACCTCTGCAGTAAGAGTCCCCTGTGTGTTTCCAGAACTGTTCCTATCCTGTCCTTAGGAATTCCTCCAACACAAATGCAAAGACATAATGCAGGAAAGACCAGTTCATATCCAGAGTTACTTGATTTGCTTTGCTTTACTGCAATCAAGTTGAAAGCATTTTAAAACATCAGAAAATAAAAGAGAAAATCTTATTCATTGGACAGTGAGCACCTACATTCAGCAACTTTAGCACCACTCAGGCCTAACCGAAAAGTGATTAAGTTCTTGTTGCCATCATAAACTCAGTCTTACAACTCTAAATAAAACATTTGACTCCAATAGCCTCTTCATGAAACCAGCAATTTCCTACAGAATGGAGCCATAAATGTGACAACTTTCTCTGCATTTTGAAAGATTATTGAAATAAAACAGAAAAAAAAAGGTTTTGGGGATATCCAATATGACACTGACTGCTAAATAGAGGTTAAGTCTGCATAGAAGACAGTGCTTTTTTCTCAGAAACACTTCAATTTAATGGAATTCCATGCAGTGTCCTTGTAAATAGCCTGATGAAGAGGCTTAAGAAACCAGACACTTTTCTAAATACTCTTAAGAAATTTTCCAAACATTTAACTCATTATTCATAATATAAGGAAAACCACAGAGAATTACAGGAATGAATTTTTGAGACCTCAGCCTTTCTTTCTGCTTCACATAGGAAGCAATCATTCCATCCAAAATTGTGAAAAAAATGGCAATTTCGCATAAATATTAACTTAATGTACAGATATATGCTATGATATATCTTATACATGCACTCAGTGAGTTAATAGGATTGGCTGAATTCTCATTACTCTTACTGATGACTAAAGTCACCAGTGTTTTAGAGGCTAAACCAGAGTTTTAAAATGACATCATACCATGTAAGAATCAGGTGTTTTGTGACACACCTTTTAGTGCTCAGTGATTTATCATACTGCAAGAGGCATATTCCCATAAAATCAAAACTCTTAGAACTGTTTTGGTTCAAGCCACCTATACAAATAAGTCAAATGTCTGCCATTTAAAAATGGGGATCTCTAATTTTCGACAAGGTAAGTAATAGCACCAGGCACTAACAGACTGTTAAAAACCATTAAAAATCACACACTTTTAATCTTTTTTGGCACCACACAGGTCTGTGATCTCACTGGTACCTTCCCTACCTGCATTCATCACCTGGGTCACTGCAAGGCCTCAAAATCTGTCCAATTTTTGCATTGTTCCAGTACCAAACCATGCCCTGCTGTGACATTGCTCCTCACTCCACATAAATCAAGCAGAGGTTTTGCCTGACAGAGCTCAGATTCCCTTGTCTTGTGCAATCACTTTTATCAGCACTCCCTGTTCCTGTGGGCAGGGGAACAAGCCTGCCTCACTCACTTGCCCCAGTTATTGCTTCTTGTGGTCTGCCTGCAGAGCATCAACCTGCTGCACTCCTTGTTCCCTTTCCTCAGTGGATAAAAGAATTAACTTTCTATATCTGACACACACATGCTCTCCCAGAATAAAAAATGTGCAGTGGCAGGCCAAGTACCCTTGCCAAGGATAAATAAAGGAGCTGGTTATGCTTCTGCCACATCAGAAAGCTGCTGGGAAAGACATCACTGCTCCCCTTTTCACACCCTCAGTTAAATCTCTGTAGCCTCCCCTACCACAGCGAGTTCAGGAGTCATCCTGTGAGTTTTCTTGGAAGCTTTTGACAGCTCTGGCACTGCACAGTCATCAGAACAACTCTCTAGAAAGCTGCAGCACTGCCTCAAAAGCAACAAAGGTGGACATTCATCTTGGCTCCAGTTTTCTTTGGTGCACAGGTTACAGTTCTGCTTTAAAGCTATAGAAATGTGAAGAAAAAAATAAATACAAAATTTTGATCATATTTAAAGCTGGCAGCATTTGCTGTAAGAGCTGAGTTCACTCTTAGGGAAATGGCTGCAGTTACTTGGGGCCAAAATCTGTTTATCACTGCTCTGCTGTGGGCACTGCTCTTCAGGCAGAGCAGCTCTCTCCCTGCGCATTTGAGCAAGGCTTTCCCTGCATTTGAAGCCTTGGACTTGTATTTCCTGAACCATTTTTAGCAGTTATAGAAGCGTCTTGGGACTCTCAGACACTTTACAGCCCCATTACAGTTCATATCCAACAGCTGCATAGACAAAAGTAGCTCTTGATTTAAAGGGCTTAAGCATTTTCCTCAGCCAAACAGGGATCAACAAGTTGGATGGGGTTTCACTAAAAATACTTGTCTGGCTATAGAGCAGATACAAACATATGTTGTTTGTCTGCAGCTAATTTATCCTGTCACTTCTATAATGTTACGAGCTCCCACCGGGGGAGGAACAGCCAGGGAAAAGTTAAATCATAATCACGTGAGTAAATTATCAGTGACACCAAAAAGCAGTTGCAAACTGCCCTGTCATTTCAATGAACTGGAGCCCTCAGCTGCCTCATGTCTGCATTAGTCGGGCAACACCAATCAGTAAATTATTGCTGAGGCAAACACCATAAATCTTCATCGACCAACAATGATAGGGAATTTCCTGTAATGTCCCCTAATTGATCCTTAGCCTGGAATTTTATACCCTCTGGATGGGAAGCACAGCACTGGAGCCATGTTCTGTCCTTGCCCATTTCCTGGTCCTGGAGATCAGTCACCCCCTTGGTATCTCTGTTGTGTTTACAGACAGAGCCCAACTTATGCACAAAAGACTAGTAGGAGTTCTTTCCAAGAAATGCCAGCACAGTGATGATGAACACAGAGGTTTACAAAGCTCACACTCAGAGCCCTGGCCCAGCAACCAGGCAGTAAAATACTGCAAATCCAGGTTTGGCCCCCTGCCATCTGAAAATTCCATGGGACATGAGGAGCAACTCACCACACTTAGCACAGCTTAACACTTGTTCTTACCACATTTCTGGCACCATTCGGTGGCAGAGCCTCTGCTGGGAGTTTCTGACTTCTCAGAATAATTTTGGGGAGGGTGAAATTCATGGTAGAAGATCCAAAGTACTCAGCTATTGTTGGATCTGAATATTTATCAGAAGATAAAGTGCTGAAGTGTATGCCTGCCCTTACTCAGATAATATAATATGTAAAAAAAAAAAGGTACCTACTACTCCTAGGGCTTGGGTTATTTACCAACTGAGCAATTTCAAAGGCCCTTACAAGGGACAAGTAAATCCCAACACTCCTACTATGGCCTGATACATAATGTATAAGGTTATAGGAAATGTGTATTCATGAGACTTGTTTGGCTTTTGTCAAAAAGAACTGTGAAAAATTATGATGGAACAATTTTAATTTCTGACACATTGTTTTTATAACTCATTCATGCCTGGGAATTGACAGCTTTAGAATTTTGTCTGCTGCAGATGTTGCAGAGAGGAGAGGAGCTGCAGAGCTCCTTCCTTGCTGCTTTGTTGCTGCCAGTGACAGGAGACCTAAAGGAAATACTGCTCCTGACATTACACACGATCAGTAAATCCCCAGGCTGCTCTCCCACTTTGCTGCATTAGGAAAGCCATGGCACAAGGCTTTGGGGAGCACATGAAAAGAAGTGTGTTTTATCACCAGAACTAGCAAGAAAATTTAGGTTTCAATAGAGGACTCTGGAATTGTTTACAACAATAATGGTAACAATGACAACAATAATTATGATTTTAAAACCTAGGTAAAAGCTCATAGAGCTTAGTAAGCCTGGCAAACAAAGGGAATATTTTCTTTTTAGACAGAACTTTTATTTAGCCGCCTTCAATATGCACACTTACCCTTTTCACTGTATTTCCTTCATCCAGACATTTTTGTCTCTGGTTGCAACTGGCAGCATTCAGCACTGACAAATTCAGCTGCAATTAAGGAACACAAAAATCTTTTAAAAATACCAACTCCTCCTTTAGAAGAAAAGAAAAATAACAAAAGCAGAGAACCCATTTAAATTCAGAGTTAGTTGTCAGATAGCTCAGATAGCTTTGATCCTTTTGTGGGGGTAGAAGCTCTAGAGAAAGGAACAGCACTGGAAACCTCTCAGCTTTGGTCCCTGCCTGAGCCAGGCATGACCACAATGGAATTTGTGAACTTCCTTGCCCATGAGTTTTGCCAAGATTGCTGTAACCAGACACAATACATTTCTCTGGAAAATGGAGATATCCCTCCTTTCCCTCCAAAGCATGGTGTAACTGTAACATTTAGTATTGTTTTATTTTGATTTCAGCAGGTGTAAAGCACCCACGCCAGGCTCTGGTGTCACAGGCCAGCTCAGCTGGAGTGCCCCCAGCTCCACCAGCCCACGCCCTCTCCTGCAGGGCTCCAGCAGGAATCCAGCCCCACCCAGAACCACCTGGGCTGACTTCTCCTCCAAGAGCCCTTCAGTGAATGCACAGCTGGCTCTCAGGTGTGCTGCAGAGCCCAACCAGCACTGCTTTGTCTAAGCTAAAGGATTGCTTGGGTCACATTTCCTCTTTCCAGCAGGCATCGCTTTCCCTGGATCAACGCACTCTCTCAATATGAAACAGGATGGTTTATGTATCACTCCAAATGACATTTCATCAATGCCTTTTCCAAGAGTACCAGCCCTCTCTCCTGGTCACCCCTACCCTGTCCAAGGGAGGATCTGACATTCCTTTCTCCCAGCCACAGCCACGCTGTACCCTACAAACACACCCAGCTGTTTAACCTCCTCACTGCCCCAAAGCTCTCCCACACAGGGCAGGAATTCTCCTGTTACACCACAAAACCCTGCATTTCATATCATTAATGTGATCCCAGCAGTTCTCCTACTCCCCAGACAACTCACTCCTCCTACACAATTCTCCTGTTCTCCTCTCTGCTGCTGATTTTAACTTCAGCACAAGCAAACTTCTCTGCTGTGTTCCCACCTTGGGTTCACACCACTGCAGAAAGGACTTTTGTGACCCCAAGCCCTTTATTTCAAGAACTCTGTGTCTACTCTTCTTTCATCCAGAGCTCTCCCTGGCTCCCCATCTGTCTCTGAATACACCATTTGGATTTGATCAGCTGAAGGAACATTTTCCCCCACTGCAGCCAAATCAGCTTCTCAGATAGAGGCACACCAGAAGTTCACATCCAGAAAGTTTCTGCCTCGCCTTAGAGATCAGATCAATCTACTCTGAGCTGCTTTTCATGGCTTTGTACACCACTGTCTTCCCCTCCAGTTCCTTCAGGGTTTGTTCTTTAACAACCCTGGCCAGCCAATCCCTCCCTCCTTTTCAATATAAAATATTTATTCTCCACTTTTTGCTTTTGCATCATATCTAGTGACAGCCATATCTTTATACACATTGCTACCAATCCTTTCACTGTCATCTCCAAGTGCTGGATTATGTATTATCCTCCTTCCTCAAACCCCAGGAAAACACTATTTTGGTTTTTTTTTTGGTTCGGGGGTTTGTTTGTTTGTTGGGTGGTTTTTGGTTTTTTTTTGGCCTTGTCTCCTGGTAAAGCAAACTCCTGACCACTTACAACCAGGAGAAAAATGCAT
>VWZP01002968.1:209839-312339 GCA_013396995.1 Dicaeum eximium | reverse complement strand
TCCCTTGGGATAGTACCAAGGACAGAGGGGTCTCTGAGGTGATGTGCTGGCATCTTAGCCTTCAGCTGAATTGCAAGAAACTATTTCTTCAAGATCTGTCAGTTCTATAACTTCCCAATCACCTCTCCTAAAGCTTAGTTCAGAAGGTATTTATGAATGACGGATTGCTCAGTTCCAGTGGCAGTTCTGAAAGAATGCCAGGTATTTTTCCAGTGGAAGGTGTTGGGGAAAGGAGCACCAAGCCTAATGTTCCATTAATTTCAAAGTTAAACTTTCACCTTTGATGCAGGTTATGTTGTATTTCTCTGAGATTGTTTATGTAAAGAAACTAAGAAAAATTTCTGGTAGATAAAATTAAATAATGGCAAATATTAAACATATCCTGTGCCCGGCACTGTCTTATCAGTTTTAAGATGAGGAAGCACTTTTTATGTCAGTTTGATGTTTCAGAGGAGACAGGTTGTCTTCTTGAGAGCTTCTTGCTAAAGAAATAATGCTTTTCAAATTAATTGTGTACTATTTCTTGATTTTACAGCAGGAATATCATAATGTATAGTTAAAGCATAGCTTATTGTAGTTATACTAACTGGAGATGAACACAGAAAATATTCCATTACTTTTCTGGTGTATCCAGTCCCAAAATACTCAGGAAATGCCCCTCAGTGACACAGAGGTGCCACTAACATCAAATCTGTGATGAGACACATTTTCCTGAGCACAGAAATGTTCCCTTGGTTCAGAACAAGACTCTCAGAGTATGGAAATCTCTTCAGTTTGAGTTTTCATGGAGATGCCATTCCCTGGTGGACAAGCAGCCCTCAGGACAGCTGAGAACAAACCCAATTTAGTTAACATTTGCACACCTGGCCAGGAGAGCAGATGAAGTGCCCTGTGTGGGCAGGCTCACACAGAAATGCCTAAAAAAGGGAGAAACAGCCAGAAAAAAGTGTAACACAGTTTAGGAGAAGCTCGAGATGCTGCACTCTGGCACCAATTAATGCACAACCAGAGAGTGAGGAGCAGCAGGGCAGGTCCAACAGAGGATGCAGAGCAGCTCCCAGGGGCGCGTGACCAAGAGTGACAAAAGAGCAGGAGCAGCAGTCCCGGTGCTGCCCTTGCCCAGCACTTGCCAGAGCTCAGCTGTTTTCTCTCTGGAGGAATGCTCAGGCCCTGGGATGAGCTCAGGTGGTGCTGACAAAGCCAAGGTTGAAGTTTTGATCCCTGGTTGTGCCATTCACTAGAGATGGACCCAATGATCCCTGTGGGACCCTCGAACCCAGAATATTCTGGATCTCCATGAAGATGCAGGGGATGGAGTCACCATCTCTGGGAGTGTCCAACAGGGGTCTGGATGTGGCCATGGGACGTGGATTTGGGGTGATCATGGCCCTGCTGGGCTGATGCTTGGACTGCAGGATCTTGAAGGTCCCTTCCAGCCTTGGTGACTCTGCAGTCAGATCTGGGAACCAATAACCAAACAGAGGGAATGCAGTGAGGCTGACCTAAAGAGATAAATGCATTTTCCACAATTCTAATCCCAAATTGCTACTAAGGCTGTTTCCCACAGCAGACTGAACTGTTATTATAAAATATATAATAGAATGCCCAGTGCTGCTGTGCTCCAGAACACAGCATTTTTAATAATAACAGGCTTTGGACAACCAGCTTGGCCTTTCAAATGTTTACCATAGTGGACCGGCAGAAAAGTCAAAGAGTGTAAGAAAAAGCCCAGCATTTTGCAAAACAGCTGAAAATTTCAGTTCTTTAATAAAATGTTGTTTCATAATATGTTGTATGTATCTGCACTACAGGTAGTACCTCGTGATACAAAGTTTGATTGAAATCCTCTATTCTACACAAAAATCCCACATTCCCTTTCACCAAAATAAAATGGTTATAATCAGAAGGTAATCAGAGAATGAAACTATGTCAGTAGGATTTGCAGATTCCTCTCACATCTATAATGAGGAAATACAGCTGGAAAGAGAAGAAAGAGGAAGCAGAAATTCTAAAACACCCAGAGCACCTTTTGTTCCTTTTTGCACACTCTTTGGGTTCTTTCAAACCCTCTACATCTGCATTATTTAAAGTAAATTAAGTGGATCCACAGGAGTACTTTGTCTTCTCAAACGGATGTTTTCAGTACATATTCTACCCTCATGAGTCACCCTGCACAACCCACAAAACCCTGCTCTGGTGGTTCAGATGTTGGACATCCCTCTAATTTATCTTTCAAGAAATGTTCCAAACTATTTAAGGTTTTGTGGCTTTATTTCCAAGCCCACATTTTGCTCCTGATTCAGGCAAAAGGAGGAGCACAGGCCACCAGAAAAATCTCTGAATTTCCTTGTACTTGGTGGGAGCTGAGGGGAGCAGGAACCCCCACAGCTGCCAGGGATGCAGTTGGGAGGAAGGTTCTGCACTCCCAGCTTACACACAGGGTGTAAGATCTTTCTCACAGCTGCTCCTGTCTTCACAGAGTAGGAGGGTAGGAGTGTAAAGCCTTTTAAATTATTAACATTTTCAAACCCAATATAACTAACAGAAACAGTCCCCCTTTTGTTTTCACCATCAAAATAATATATTTTCACAATATTCCTCCAAACTACACACAGTTAGTGTGTAAAATATATCTAATAGAACAGGTAGAATGGAAAATGTAGACTGCAATAAAAACCATCTTAGGTATAAATTAACTCAATATTTATCTAATCTAATATGCAAATCAAGATAATGTATTCTTATTAACATCAGCTCCATTCCCGTTAAGCTAAAACTAAACCCCCAGCCAGAGCAGGGAGAAAAATATGATCTGTGGTTGTGTGTGAAGCTAATGAGGGGATGCTTAGTCTCCTGCATGGTCATGGAGAGGCTCAGGAGTACTCAGCCTGGGCACAGCAGAGCAGCAATGACACAGCCCAGCAAGGACACTCAGGGGCTGGGGCCACCTCAGCACTCATAACACCAGTTATGAGAGCACTCAAAACACCAGCCCAGATAGGCTGAGTTCCAGATACCTTCTGAAAGTCAAATGGAAAAGCATTTTCTGCAAGCACAGAAACAGATTTGACACAGCCCTTGCTGACAAGGTGAGAAGCAGCAAGAGGGTTTTCCAGGAGACAGGACATTTTATAAGCTCAGAAACATTTCGCTTACTACAAACAATGCATCTGCTCTGTGGAATAGCTCTTAGTAATAACCTAGTTTAAAAGCACATGATTTTCTGTTCAGATTTATAAGAAAACCCAGTCAAAACAACCCCCAAAAAACCAAACAATCAAAAAAGAAAAGAAAAAAAAAGCCCAAGAAAACAGAAGAATCCCATCAAATGTGCACTTCCAATGAACGGTGCTGCCCCCTCCAGCCTTCAAAGATTAATGTGGTGGTTTGGTTGCTCTGCTAAAGAGGACAACATAATGTTATTTATTAAACCAGTTTTAATCCATCATTGTCCTTAACGATTGCCTTTGATTAGCAATTTGAATTCTCCCACTTGCACACAGCTGAGGCAATGAGCAATGTGGCTCCCAGCAGCCCCAGGGGACTGAGAGGTGGGAAATGTTGCAATTCAGGATTGTTCTTAATTTCCACGTGCTGCTGAGAGCTTCAAGTGTCAGCAGCAGTGAGAGCTGAGGGCTCCTGGCTAGAGCTGTGCAGGGACAGCAGAGGTCACGCTGCAAAACACGGAGAAGAAAGTGCTGGCTGAAGGGAAGGGAAACAAAACCTCTGAAGCAGCCTCTGCAGAGAGCTCTGGCTCTATCAGAGCTAATACCAGAGGAGCCCCTCTCCCCCTGAAGGGTTTTTAGGCAGGCAAGGGATGAATAAAGCCCGAGGGGTCTGGCTGGGAGGGCAGGGACACCTTGCAGGGCTGAGTCTCATCCCCTCTGGGGGAAGCTGCAGGGCTGGCCAGGGAGGGACATGGGCAGAGCTCTGCTTGAGAAAAGACACAAATCCAGCTCTTTTAGAATCCTGCAAACAGCTCCATGTGCTGCTCCTGGGGGGGATTAGCCAGAAAGCACAGCAGGGCTAGAGTGGCTTGGCCAGGGGCTGGCCAGGGGTCTGCCTGCCATTGGGGATGTGGCACATCAGGGACGGTGCTGCAAGAGAGGCCAGCACACCACAACTAGATGAGTGTCCTAAAGTTTCAGCCCTAAAACCAGAACTGAACCCACTCAACCTCTATTTCAGTGGCAGTGACTGATCTGTCCTGCTCCAAGCCCAGCTTTTTTATTCTTATCAACCTCCCACCACCTGCTTTACTACTACTATTACTACTACTACTACTACTATTATTTATTTTTATTATTAATATTACTATTATGATCACTATTATGATTACTATTATTATTAACAACAACAGGCATTTGCAGCTCAGGTTCTGAACTTGTTCAACCCTTACACCCTCCAGAGCTGGGAAGCTCAGAAAACTTGCCCCCAGGAAATGAATTTGGCCAGCTTTTTCCATATTGTCCATGCAATAAGAACACTTTCTACATCCTCAGCTGGGGTTGGTCATTGCTGCTCTCTTTGACAATGAAGGCAAGCTGAGTTCCTGCACACAAACTTATGGAAGTCACTCCAATTTCTGCTCCAGGAGCAGCACAGGGGTGTGGGGCACATTGCCAGCCCTCCCTGTTTATTGGGATGCTGTCAGGAGCACAGAGCACCAGGAAAAAGAAGAACAAAGAAAAAGCCATGTACAGCTTTAAAATCAGCAGCATTTTAAAAACCTGACAGTGCTTTTATGGTTTATAAATCCATTCTGTTTTATTTTCCTTCGTCCTATTTGTGGCAGACTCATGTACTGCTGCTAAAAATTCTTTTCAACTCAAATGTTTTCCCTGTGCAGTATAATCTTGAGAAAAAAAAATCACTTTTCACATTACTGAAAAGACATCTAGTGTGTTTTATAGTCTCCAGCACCTGGGAAAAAAACATAACAATTGAGTGATATGACATTTTTGGGAGAACATGAAGGCAATCTCTAAATGAGATTTGAGCTCTTAGGCAGCTTTAGCACACTCTGATACTAATCTGGACCAGATCTTACTTCCAGGAGTGATGTGAATTCAAAGCTAGGGCCACTTTCCAATTAAAACAATGTAACAGGCTGCTTTTTACAGGTAACTGAGAGATATGCACAGGTCCTGACCCCCCAACATCAAGCTTTTAGAGTAGAAACCTCCATTTAGAGCTGTTTTCTAATGTACTCCAGTTTCAATTTTTCCCCCTCACCCCTGTAACCCCCAGGCAATGTCAGAAATTCCTTGTCCCAGCAGATCCTCCTGCCCTGTACCCCTCACAGAGCTGTGCCTGCTTTCCTGAGGCCTCTCCCATATCCTCTGGAGCTACCACAAGCCCCTGGCCGGGCTCCTGTCTCAGTTTTGGGAGCTCTCTGGTAACTCCTGCAGTATTCCCACCCTCAGACATTGTGAGGGATCCATCACTGTGCCTGTGTCAGGAGGAAATTTCCCCTTCCAGGAGTGCAGTGACCCCATGATCCCTCCCTTGGTGACCACCCCGTGCCCATGGCCAGGAGCCCAGCCCTGTGCTCTGCACAGGAGAACATCCCAATGCAGTCTTCAAACTGGAGGAGCAGAGCACTGTCTCCTGTGAAAACCTCCCCTTTCTGCACCTGGCTTTCGCCTCTGGAAACTCATCAAATGTTAAACTCATCCCCTGTGTCTGGAGAGGGAGCCTGGTGTTTGTCCAGGGTTTCACTTAACTGCTTTGTACTAAAGGACACGAGACAAGACACCTGGAAAAGCAGAGGAGATGAATAGAAAAGGCAAACCAAGCTTCTCTCCTGGCAAACGAAATCCAGCCACACTTACGGTAGCATATAGAACAGATCTAACGCAGTCAGGCATCTAAAAAGGTGTTACAGCAGTTTGGGAGCAATGCAGAAATACAGGTGTCCTGTGGAATGAAGCCAGAAAGGGAAAAAAACCCAACAATACAACCCATGAAGTTCCTCAGTTCAAAGAAACGCTGGATTTCTTAGGAATCTAAAGCTTTCAATTTGTTGTTTTTTTTGGTTGGTTTTTTCCCTGATGTTCAAGTAAACTCTGGAAATTTGTATTTAATTCCTGAGTTTTCCAGTTTTTCAAAGTCTGTATTTTCAGCTGCACGACTTTCAATTTGCATTGGAAGTGACTTGTTTAGTTTTTTTTGGTTGTTGTTGTTGTTGTTTTTTGTTGTTTGTTTTTTTTTTTTAATACTAAAATCAGCCCTACTGAGCAGCAACAGGCAAATAATGAGGATGACTTTATATAAACCCAGATTTATTTGTGACAGACATGATGGAAATTATCAGTTGATATGCATGTAACATTGTGTATATTGGCATTAAGGAAGCCCAAATCAATGTGCAAATAGGGAATATTTGTATATAAACAATCACACTTGTTGGCTTAGGAAAATGACAGGCAAATAACAGAGATCCACTTTCCCTACCTTATAAAAATCACAGAGATTTCAGAAGACAATTTCTCTCCTGGATTCTTTTTGTTTAATGTATGACTAGAATAATAGCTTAGAAGAAATTGACTGATCAAGCTACTTGCCTTTAAAGAACGCTTCCTGTGTAATTAAGGGAAGTCTCCTATGCTCAGACATCACCCTATTAAATGTGACATGAAATGTAACCAATAAATAATTAAGTCTATGATTAGTCATAAATAAAAGATCAACAATATAATATTTTAAGAGCCACACTCAATCAATTATCAGTATTAACTGGTAATTACTTAGAGATTAACACATTTTAAAATTAACTAAAAGTTCAAACAAAAAAAACCCACTATTTGGAAAGGGTATGATGAAGGAATTTCTCCCATCTTGTGCAATCTGTGACTTATATCCCATATATTTCATTCTTAGAGGAGCATTTGTTGGCTTGGCTGAAATAATGACACTCTGCATGTCAGGAATTACATGATGCAAGTGTTGACTTATCCACATCCCTAAATCCTGACACAAGGAATATACTTTACAAGAGGCAATGTTTCAGTACTTACAAATATTTTTCAATGGTGCAAAATGGTTCATTTCTGATTAATTGGTGCTGTCACAACAACACCAACAGCACTGAGGTCTCTTCCGGAGCAAACTCTGCTCGACAGACAGAGATGCTTCAAACATCCCCTCACTGCTGGGCACAAAGGCACAAAGAGCTGGAAGTCACTGCTGATTTTGTGTTCCTGGGAATCCACACCAGCAAGGTCCAGGTCTGGTGTTTATTTCAATGAGGGGGAGCACATGGAGAAATCTCCACTGATAGAGATAAGTTAATTGTTGTATTCCACAGAAAATTTGTGTTTGCTTGCTCTGGAAAACCAAGTTTCAGCACTCATGAACTTCTGCATCTTCAAGTGTTGGGTGAAATATCCAACAAACCAAAATATGCATTTCAGTTTGCAAGAAAACAAATGAAATTAATTAAGTACTTTCATAATGTATTTGTTCAATCTACTCATGACACAACACAAAACCCTAACTTCTATTATTATCCCATATTAACAAACCTTAACCTAAACAAGTGTGTTTGCATCTATCTGCTTCTGTTACATGAATTAACACAAAATTACACACACACACATCATTATCACTCTCTATCCTTCATAGTTCTGCAATCAAAGGAAAAGAAGTCCAAAGGAGATGCAGAAACATAGTACATGGTGTCAGGCATGGTGATAATTCAGCAGCTGGCCTCCCATGCTCCACATCTAAACTGCACAGCACCAGGAAAAGGCAGCAGCATCGGCCACAGAACAGGAGAGTTTCAAGTTAGATGGTCTGTGGGCTGGAATTATATTTAAATTATCCTTTTATAAATGGCTTTTTTCAGGAAGAAATGTTCTTTTCTCTCAGTAGCTGAAATAAACTCAGACATCAATATCTGTAATTATGGATGCAGACAAATGAGCACTATATACTAACAGCCTCCAACAGAACTGATCTCAGCTGAACCTAATGCACAATAATTACCTAAATCACAGTATCAAAACTCAGGGAGAAGAAATAGTAACTTTTAGACAAAATAATACACACACACAACAAAATGCACAAAGTGGGGCTTAGCACTCTCCCATCTAAGGACATGACCTAATGAATTCCATCCTAATGATAGGCAATACTTCCTCTAAGAAAAAACTTCTTTACATAATGAAATGTTGTGGGAATTTGTATTCCCTTTAGCTGAGACAAAAATGTCCCATGAAGGCAGCTGGGGTTTCAGCACTGCCATGAGTTGTCAGCATCCACACTGCTGACTCTAAATTTGTTCAACTCTTTTGACTGAATTTTCTTTATTGATCCTGGTGCTCAGAGGCTGTGATGCTATGTATAGCACACGTGGAATATGGTCTTCCTCAGTGCTATTTCTGCACACAGCTGCGGAGCAGAACTAATACATTTAACTGATAAATACATCAAAGGGAGCGTGTCTAAAGCAATAAACATCTCCTGTGGTGGTGGTGTTTATGCACTGCAGGACGTGTTTTGGTGAGCACTGTGGCCCTTTGATGCACTTATCATTATTCTAATGAAAGAATTAGTTGATCTGATTGCTTTTTAAACACCACTGCTGCCCACCATGGCTCCATTAGACATAGCTGTGTTCATTAATGGGGAATGAAGGGCTTTTCCTTTAGGCCTGGGTGGGTTTGTTGGAAGCATGGCTGTCACACCAAAAATGCAGCTCTTTCTGTTCTCCTGAACTCCTTTTTCTAAGGTTACTACTGGGAATCAACAAATTTGTTTTTCCACACCTTACACCAGCAGGCTGACCTTGAGCATTCCAGTCATTACAAAAGATTAATCAGCGCACAGAAAGAAACTCGTTTGGATTCACATTTTTGTATCTATCTCCCTGAAAGAATTCCCATAAAGTTTTCAATATTTTCTGTTTATTAAAGCTCAATATAAATACAAGCCTGGTAACATGTTTCTGATCAAACCCTAAATGTTGCAAACCAGCCTCAGCACACAGCCAGCTATGCAGTGAGTGTGTGTCCCCAAAAACACATACTCACACATAACATTTGGTGATCAAATATTCATGCGCAGACTTCTAAAATTCCAGTGCTCTGCTCATAGTCAGGACTTCAGGAATTACACCTTCAGCTTCTAAGGAAGGAAATTTAAACCTAACAAAGTGCTTTGCTTTCTGAAGTTCTGAAATTCTGAAAATCCCTAGGTTTTTCTTAGAAGTCCTGAGTGTTGGTCTGAGCAAGCGTCTCGTTTTGGAAATGAGCTGCGTAATGAACAGCAGATCGTCTCTCCTGAAGGATGTGGATGAACAGCACTGGAGCAGGTTGTTCAGAGGCTGGATATTCATGGATGGCTGTTTGAGAGCTGCAGACTGGATGAAGCTGTACTTGACCTCACGGAGTGGCTGTCACAGGGCCCTTTCAAGCAGGAGGCTGGACCAGAGCACTCCAGAGGCACCTGCTGACAACACTGAAGTCAGAGCAGCCATCCAGTGCCACTTCAACCGTAAACAGATTTTCACACATGCAATAATGCAAACCAGCTTCAGAGGATGCTCCAAGATCCAGATTCTTTTATTGTTTTCCAACAGGCACAAGTGAGACAGTGCAGAAAGGCAAACAGCAGAGCCAGCACAGCACAGAGCAGGAAGAGACAAAAGCATGGAATTAAGAAAATCCACCCGAGTCAATACCTTGAGTGTGTTCCAAAAAAAATCTTGTAAAAGCATTTCTTGAGGCAGTCAACTTTGCAGGGATGACTGTGATTTCAATACATGTCTACAGGCATAAATACACCAGAGACATTTTTGGCAGAAGCAATGCTCTGAAGTTTGGAAATGACTTTCACTAGGTTAGAAACAAGCTGAGTTAAAATTAATTCTTAATGTTGGAGACTGGTAATTGACAGCAGCATGAATGGAATTTATTGCCACAGAGTCCCAAATACTTAGAATGACAATATTTAAAACTTTTTTTTAAGAGAAATTAAAACACTTAAATGATAACACAATTAAACATCCTGATGTCCAGGTCAATGTGAATTTAAAAGCATGTTTTTCAAAATAAATTAATTGCTTAGGAGAGCAACACAAATAACTTTATATTTACTACCACTGATTTGGAAAAGGTACAAAGAATTCTAAATGTTTCCTGGTTAGACAGTAAATTTTAAAAGATTGTGAGGAGGGGTTAATGCACACCAGGCAAAATCCTGCCAGTCTGGTTTCAAGATACTCTGGAATTACTCCTTATATGTATCCCTGAGAAATTAATCATCGGGGAGGGGGGGGGGGGGCTGGGCTGTATTATGGCCAATTAGGAAAGTGCTGCTTCACATGCGTAGTTTTCAAAGAAAGTTTGCCAGAAATTCTCCAGACAGCTTCTAACTGCTCTGGAAATGTGAAAAGTATTAAAAAATGCACCCAGTGCCAATATCACATCTTCCCTGCTGCGTGCTTGGAACAAATGTCAACCACCTGATATTTGCCAGGAAGCCTTAGATCAGCTGTAGTTGTAGCAATCCCAGTGCCCAAAACTCCCTCTTTTCCCCATTAAACTATTTCTTGGTGAACATGGAAAGCGTTCCCATGAAGCATACGGGAATTTCAGAAATCAGTTTTATTTAGAAAACTAGGCAGATAGGAACTCAGTGACTGAGTTTTCCTTAAAAGAGGATCCAGCTCTTGGCAATTGTCTGTGATTTGTGTCGTGTGAAACAACAGAGGAAAAAACACTAATTCATGGATCCAACAGAATGCTGCTAGAAGGCAGAGGCTATTCATGAACAAAAATGTGCTGCTGGAAAAGGAAGGTGTCAAAGGCAAATTAAACTGTAAATCAGAGCAAAAAACAAGGTGAAGTCAGGCATGCTGAAGGAAGCAGTTTTCAGCCTGGGTTGCTATATCACTTAAAGAAGTCAAAATTTGTGTTGCTTTGGTTGTGCTCCAGGCTTGCCCAGGATTGCAGCAGGGTCCCAGCCTACCCCTGGGTCTCTTGAAGCAGGAGTTGGATGAGGAGAAGGAAGGGGAGCACAAGGTCCCAATGCTTCCTACAAGGAAACACTGCAATGTCATCCATTTGTTCATCCATTCATCCATCCATCCATCTATCCATCCATCCATCCATCCATCCCTCTATCCATCCCTCATCCATCCATCCATCCATCCCTCTATCCATCCCTCATCCATCCATCCATCCATCCCTCTATCCATCCCTCATCCATCCATCCATCCATCCCTCTATCCATCCCTCATCCATCCATCCATCCATCCCTCTATCCATCCCTCATCCATCCATCCATCCATCCCTCTATCCATCCCTCATCCATCCATCCATCCATCCCTCTATCCATCCCTCATCCATCCATCCATCCATCCCTCTATCCATCCCTCATCCATCCATCCATCCATCCCTCTATCCATCCCTCATCCATCCATCCATCCATCCCCTCAGACTGCTGAACCCACCCCAGGAGCCCTCCTCCCAGGGCAGCACCTTAGCAGTGGCTCAGGAAGAGCCCCTGGCAGGGCCTGGGTGTGGAGCCAGCCCCAGGGAGCACGGGCAAACAGAACCTGGGGGTGCCCCAAGTCGTGATCGTGTTGCCTGTGCTCTCAGCTGAGAACCCACCCAAGTCATTCCACAGCACAACAGAATGGCAGGACAGTTCAGCTTGTGTGTCATGTGACACGCTATAGGTCTCCCTACATTGCTCAGCACCAGGACGGAAAAAAAAAAAAACAAAACAAAAAAAACCCACCATAAAACAGCCCATAAAACTTTTCTGTGAGGAGGAATGTGGAATTTTTTTAATATCTCAGCTGCTTGGTTGTGATTACACATGACCCAAAGCAGCATGTCCAAGGTAAAGCTGGTTGAGCATTCCCCAGAAACAGAATTCTGTTGGGTTGCTCCAGTCAAAATGTTTCAGAAGAACATAATGGTTTGGGTTCCTTTTCTATCAAAAGTACTTTCCTGCTGCACACTGGATTTTCCAGGAAGACGTATCCCAGCCACACAGCTCCATCCCAGGAGCAGGATGAGTCTTGCTGTCCCTACAACCAGGCCAGCTCCAGGCACGTCCCTGTGCCCAAACCCCACTTCCTGCTGGGGCTGAGGGCTCGGGTGATGCTGTGTGTAACCCTGTGGCAGGATGTGGCTGCAGGTCTCTTGCTGGGCCATTTGTTGTGGTGGCTGCTTCAATGCATTAATCTTCTCCAGCCAACTGTGTCTTGCATTATCAATCTCTCATTAACATATCCCCCTTTTCCTGAATGTTGGGGTTGTTTTTTTTAATGCAAGGATTAGTGCAGCTGTGTCTCATCAGACCTCTTGTGTCTTTTTCTGAGACTTTGTAAGGGACCCTGATTAAAGACTCTCTCAGCTGTTGTTCTCTTCTGCATTTTTCCTTCTATGTTGCTCTGAATAGTAAGGATCTCATTGTTTCCTTTTATAATAATGTTCGTGCTTGGGCACTTTAAAGGAAAAGAAAGAATTTTTTACTGAATCCTTCCTTCCCTGCTCACCATCCCCCCTTCACATTTTAGAAATGCACAGCATGGTTTTAGAAGCCTCGGCAGACAGACGAAGTGGTTCTGGGTTCTCCTCCATGAACATCTGCTGATCTCATTGTTTTCACAGAATAATCCTCCCTAATTGAGCTGTAACTTTGAACAGAGCCTCCATTCACAACGAACAAGCTGCCCACCTCTCGCTGTGGTGCCTTTCCTGTCTGTAGGTGCAAGAAAAGACAAGCTTGCAAAAAGATCATAAGATTAAAGCCATTACAGCGTCCACTGCTGAATAAACCTACCAGCCAGGTTGATGAAATGCAATCTGAAACCATCTAAAAAGGTCTGAAAATTATCCTCTTCTTAGCAAAATATAGATTTAGTTTTATTTTTAACTGACTTGTTGATTTACAGCCTTCACCTGCTGAATACAGTTATCTAATAAGCCATACAATAGACTTTTAAAGCTATACATTTATGGATATGTACATTTTTCCTAAATTATATTTTCACATTGAAGCAGCCCTCCAAATTCAGGAATTTTGTGCAGTGGTGTTTTTAAAAGCTCAGAAGCTGTTTAGGGATCTTTGTCCTTTATGTCCACAGACTATCTGGATTGCTTCTGAGAACGACACAACAAAACTCCCCTTTTTTATAAGTGACTACTCATAGAATGCAGATATTTTCATTCAGTGTCATCACAGAATGCTTTACAACTACAGGAAAGAAAATTAGGAGATATATTTGTAATACAAACTGCTAATTACTTTCAGCTGGCAACACTATGTCCTTGCATGAAAATCATCCTATTACATTTCATGACTGTGCATGAAATGTAAAGCTCATGGCTCGTATAAGAAGCAAAAGGTAGGAAAAGAAAATACAAAAATTATTTGTGTTGCCAAAAGAAAAAAAGCTAACATTTGCTTTCCTTGATCCTTCTGCTCCCCTCTCTACAGCAAGGTAGAATGCCAAATTTTATTTAGTCTTTGCAGATATTCCTATTTGCCCAACCTCTCAGAAATACCAGATGATTCCAAGAAAAGCATTTTCATTTGATAAATCTAGGAGATGGAAAGAGATCATGTGAAGAGGGCTAAAAACAGGGTTCATTTTTTATTTCAGGGATGAGAATGTGTTAATGTCAATGAGCAGTTAACAGTGCATCTGGCCCTGTACAGAAATAACAGTTCCACAGAACTCTAGCCAGGAATTTTATCAATTATATAGGATCTGAACATGAATGGAAGGCAAGGAGCAGATTTTCTGTGCTCTGACATGCTCACAGTGTAACATCTCACTTGCAACTTTCTTCCACCCTTGTGGCCAAACTTCATCTTCAGGGGTGTGGGAAATATCTGAGTGAACTTGGACATCACCTGAAGAGTTCAGCTTATCCACACTGACATTATTTGCTCTTTTGATGCACACTAAAAATGTCCCCAGAAGAATTTGGCAGCTGTTTTGAGCAAGATAAAGATTTACATACTTTACAGGTTAACAAATCCCTTTAACACACGGAGTTTTCTTTGGAAATTTCTTCTTTGCATGTGCCAAACAATTCTCCTTGAAAATGGACAGTGATGCACCAGTGTTCTGACACATACAAAAGAAACCACCACCAAAACAAGAGATGGTTTATCCAGGAGAGAAGATAGGAGCTGTGACTTGCTGTGTTCCTGGAAACAGTGAGCCAAGAACAAAATGTCACTGAAAAATAATTTTATTCATGGCCCTTCCAACATTCAGCCTCTCTTAGTACACCTGGATTCATATTTTCCTTCATTTTGCACTGAATAATTGCCCCGTGGGCCACCTATTGCCCTTGATGTCAGAGAGAGTTGTGTGCCCAAACTGAGGGCAATCTATTGCTCCTCAGATCTACAGCTGGTTTTTTCCAGCTATTTTTGAGTCTTGGCCATAAATTCATGGAAAAAACCCCTTGAAATTTACTATCTTGTCCTGAGATACCTGTGAAATGTATGATAGTTTTTACAATTCATAAAGTAAAATAATGATGATTTACAGCGTTCTGCAATGTCTGATGACAGCCAAGGACACCCACGGCATGCTGCTCCTGTACCACAGCCCATAAAAAATGCTGCAGGTCCTACCAGAAAGGGAATCCAGCCCTTCCAGAAAGGGAATCCAGCCCTCCCAGGACCCCTGCGGCTGTGGGAGCTGTCCCTGGGAGGCGGGGACAGGGTTTAATATCCGTGCTTATTCCTCTCCCTGCTCCTCACTGCCCCAGGGAGCTCGCAGGCTCTGCACAAGTCAAGGATTTACCTCCTGTTGCCCCTGTCCTCCTGAGGACCAATACACACACATACACAAGGGCTCACACAACTGGGCAGGAGCTGCAGTCTGAGCCTTTTCCTGAGATCCCTCTCATGCTGTTGCTGGTAAATCCCAATTCACCGCTCAGTCCAGGGAAAGGGACCCTGTTAGGAGCAGGAACAACCCCATATTGTCCCATCCATGTCACAGGGAGTTGTAAAATTCCCACACCTACTGCCTCCTGCAAGCTGGATTTCTTTCCTGACCTGAGAATGAAGTGTCTGCTCTTTTCCTGCAGAAATAGTTTTTGTGAGGGACCAGTGGACAGATATAACTCAGGTTTTGTTAGATCCAAACTATCACAACTGAGCACCCCCACCTTATTTATGTGGCCAGGGGAATAAACTCTCTTTCCATCCTTCCATGATGTTGCCTCCAGGGCTGTGCAGATACTGACTATTCTTTCCAGGCATTTTTCCCAGCTACCAGGAGCAAGAGAGGCTGACCGAGCCAGAGATTGAGTGTGGTCCTCTTTCCGTGCTCTTTAGCTGGGTAACAGGAACAAAGTCATGCCATTTTCCCTCAGTTTTTGAGAATCTAGCTGCCCATAATGGCAAAGCAGGGAGTTCCTCCTGCTTCCTGAGGGATCCCAGGGAATCAGAGCTGCTTGGGAGGGCCACATCTGGATGAATGACCAGTTCTACCTTAGGCAAACTATTTTCACCCCCTGTTCACTGCACACATTTCCTGTCTGCCATATGATATGATATGATGATATTATGATGATATGATATTATATGATATGATATGATAGGCTGTGCATACCCCAATGTCTTCAGGACCCCACCCTTTCCTCTAAGCAGCTATTTCCAAGCTGGTGAAGAAATGCTACATTTAAATTCCTTAAGGGGAACTTATTGAAAGGATTTAATTTCAGACACACACCACAAAATTGTTACTAATAACTTCATGTAGTTTATAAAGCCAGTGATGAGCCTGTGCTTTGAGAACTGAATTCATCACAGGACCTATTTAAGGTTGAGTTTTCAGCAAACAAATTTGGCAGTGGCAATCACAGCTGCCCCGGGAGCTACCCATCACCCCTCAACCACACCTGGTGAAGCAGCAATTCTTTCTGTTCACTGCTTTCTTTGGCTTGAGGAAGGATGAAGGGTTTTGAATGATCATCTAAACTTTATTTTATCCAGGATTATCACAGCTGCACATTACTTCTACATGCAAAAGGAATTTCCAGTCACAAGACCAGAACTGCCATGTCCCAGCCTTAGCTTACTCCAGCCAAAGTGAGCTACCCAACATTTCGTCTCTGTTTGTCCATTTGTAAAAAAAATAAAATAAAACAGCGAAACAAACAACCCTCACTTAAAACCCTCCCTCCAATTAAGCAATGCAAGGGTTAAACAGATAATATTTTAGTGAGCTTTGAAAACAATGTCTGACGATCTAATGCTCTCTTTCCTCGACAGATGGCTCAGAAGAAATCTGGGAAGCCTTACCCATGGAAAAAATTACTAGCCTTAAGAACAATTCATATAACATATCTGAACACATGGCTGCCTTTCAACACTTATGCCTAAACTGGGAATAGGATTCAAAAGCCATCGTCCCTGAGGAGCTTTTCTCTTTGCAAAGATCCCACGTTGTAGCTCTCTTCTTTCTCTCCTCAAGCACAGGCTTGCCACACTGTTTACTGAGCTGAGGGACTGAAATAAAACCAGCATCTCTATTACCTTATAAAATGTTGAAATACTGCTTGGTAATTTTACAGATAAGGACTTACTACCATGAATGAATAGCCCCTAAGTATTATGAGTGTTGCCAGAGTAGATGAAGCTTTTTCAACACAATCACCTTGGAGAAAAAAAATTGGACATAAGAAAATGTCTGAGTTCACTAGTCAAAAAAAAAAAAAAAAGTTTTGCAGATCCCTGAAACTAATATTTAATCAAAATTAATTTCAGGTTTACATTTAAATAAAATTATTTCTATATAAACAGCATAAAATTATTTCCATTTAATCTCTTGTTCACTGCTAAATAAAATCCTGTTACAAATTCTCACAACTATGAAGCACCAATAAGAATGACAATCTGCCCAGGAGTGAAGCATTTGGGTATTTTCAATAATCCAAGCCTTATCTTCTAATTGCCCTGACCCTTAAACTTTCCCAGTCACTGTTCCGTGCCCAGGTATGGTGCAGCCTTTCCCATCCCACCTCGTGTCCCATACCCCTATTGATCCTTCAATCCCTTAAGACTACAGAGCAATGCCATTTGCTATTCATGAACTGACTGCTGTCTGTCCCTAGCTGCCCTCCTGATATTGGATAGCCCTTTAAGTGTGGAGTGGCCAGAAACCCCAGCACAGGCTGCCCCTGGCTGCAAATGAGCCCCTTGTCCTTCACAAAGGCGTGGCTGTGCCAGCAGGCGCATCCTGGGCAGCAAACCCTGCGGGGACAGCCTGGGCTAAACCACAGCTCCTCCAGCTCCACAGGGCACTCTGTTCTGCCTGCACATTGTCACACTGTCCTGTGGGCACATTGTCCTGCACATTGACCTGTGGGCACATTGTCCTGTGGGCACATTGTCCTGCCCACACATTGTCACACTGTCCTGCCGGGCATGTTTTCCTGCCAGCACATTGTCCTGTGGGCACATTGTCCTGCACATTGTCCTGCTGGGCACATTGTCCTGCTGGGCACATTGTCCTGTGGGCACACTGTCCTGTGGGCACATTGTCCTGTGGGCACACTGTCCTGTGGGCACACTGTCCTGTGGGCACATTGTCGAGGGCTCCGTACTGCTCACCAGCCTTGGAGAGCCCCTGGAGCCCCCCCAGCCTCCCCACAGCCCCTGCAGGATCCTGAACCCCCCGGTGCCTGTGCACACCCCCCCAGCAGCTAGGTGACACCAGGGGTGACCCCTCTGAGGCCAGGCTCCCCAGCCCCTGAGGGAATGAGTGCCTGGGTCTGACTGAGACACAGCCCCAGCCCCAGTGCCACCATAACCACAGCAGGGTGGACACTGGAACCCTCTGGGACCCTGCTGAGTGCCTCACACCATGAGGTCATCCCAGAGCCTTGTCACAGCCACTGCCATCCCCTGGGGACACCCACTGCCCCAGCACGTGCTGCAGCTGGGGTCTGCTCCCAAAACCTTCCCCTGCACAGCCCGAAACATCCCTGTGTGCTGCCACACACACCATCTCAGTCCCCTGCCACACACACACATCCTGTCCCCTGTCACACACACCACTGCTGTCTCACACATCGAAGTGCCCTGGGTTTGATTGCCTTCATTTACACCCATGCAGGGCCACCCAGAGGAATTCAGCTCTTGCAGCTCTACCTCCCAGTCCTGATGGTTATTCAGGAATGCTGCTGAGGGATGGAGATGAGGGGAACCTAAAGGGACTCTGGTTCTTCTTGCACTCCCTCACAGCATATGCTTTAGCCAAGTGGATGCACTGGCGCTGGAAAGGACTTTCTTCCAGGCACAAGAAGACAAGGATGTTTGTAGTGATAGCATAGTCAATAAAACAGGGAGATCTGGGATCAGGAAACTCACAGTCTGTGCTTTAATAGCCTTTCTGTAGACATAACACTGTGTTCTGGACCCAAAGTGCATGGGCAGCTGATATAACAGCAAATTTATCCACTTATTATTACTAAAACTGCACTGAGTGACATCCATGTGTTCAGCTTAATGGAGAACTTCCCATTCCTTCCCTCATTCTGGCCCACTCCCCAGATTTTCTGCTAGTCTTTCTCAGCTGTGGCCTAATTGGGATGAACCTGGAGTGCTTGATTTATATTTATTTCCCTCTCTTATCCCTTTTATTAGTGGTTTTACCTTAATCAAAGTGTTGCTATTATTTGGAGACTCTTATCAAATCTTGATTTCCTAAGGACCACCTAAAGTGATTTTTAGCTCTTCTCATCACAGTGACATGAAAAGCAGAGTCTTTTTGGGGTGCCATCATTTTCTCTATTGTATTGTCGGCTAAATTCTTCCAGAACAGATTAAAATCTTCTATTTCCTTTAGGAAAAGGGATAAGACATAAGACTTCCTTAAGTGCTTATGTGTTTGTCTGCCTGCCAATGAGTGAAATAATGACAAAACATCTTCAGCAGTGCTTTACTCACCTCCTAGAGCCCTTTGTTATCCACCAGAAAACCAGGAGCTTACATCCCAGCTCTTTGTTGATCCCTAGCATGGTTGATAATAAACCTTGTAGCAGGTGATGATTATGACAATAAATGACACAAATGATGGATATGAAATAGAGTGGACCCCTCAGTGCTCCTGCTCTTGGGAATAGAGGTCCTTCTTTCCATGTCCTGAGCAGAAGCAGTTCTCATTCCCTGGGAGTGAGAACCATCTCCCAGCTTCAGCTTTCCTTTGGCTCTGCACATTCCCTCCTTTCCCTTCCCTTCCTCCTTGATCTCCAGCAGCTCAGCATGCACTCCCACCTCCTTCTTTTCCATATCCTGACTTCCTAAAAGTTTGAGCTGAGGTAATTGATTTCAGTTCCCGGGCACTCTGGGGCAGCACAAAACAAGCCAAAGGAGCTGCTGCTCAGAGGTTGAAGGACAGAGCAGCCCTCCATCACCCGTGCTGTACACACAGAGCTCAATGACAGCCAAATATGCATTGTAAATAGATTTTCTCCCTTCTGCTACCCTTGCACAGCATGAGAAAACCCCCCAAGGAACCCATTTACCTCTACTTTGGGATATGCCTATCACTAAAACCTCTCCAGGCAACATTTTTCCATGACAATCAGTAGCACAAACACCAGTCTGGCCACCATACATCCCATTTCTCTTATCCAAGGTCCTCTTTTTCTTCATTTTAGTCTTTCAATATTGGACTTGTGGCATTTCTGAGTAGCTCGAGGACACAAAGTCACTTCTCACATAGCAATATTGTAATGGCTGTAGGGCTGAACTGTGTTGGCATCTGGTTTGTCAACTGGTGCCAGGAAATAGTCACCTGAAAAAAACTCCTCTGTAAACCTCCTACAGGGTCAGGGGAGATGGATAAGTCTTCTCTTTTCACTAATTTTCCAACAAAAATAACCAATGGGAAGCATTTCATACCACAACTCAACCTGCCCCATCACGAACTGTTTGCTCTTAATTCTCCTGAGGCTATCAGAAAATCATTCATTTTTCTTGTGGCATTTCCAAGTGAATAAGACTAAAATTATCATCACAAAAGAACAATGGCAACGCAGAAAGGAGTAGCCAACATCAAAATTGAATCCTTGGTTTAATTTTGTGAGACTCATCAAAGGGAATCATCTCTTGTTCCCAGTATTGCACAAAACCAAGGGAAAAGGTCTGGTGTGGCAGCCACAGGGCTGAAGAAACAGAAACCAGACTCTGCTGTGGGCACTCCTAACAATAAACACCTAAAAGCAAAGGGAAAAATGAAGGAACATGAATCCAGGGAATAAACAATCCCTGGCCTTTGGTTATTCCACTAACTCTCCCATATTCAGAAAAATACCTCCACCCTCTACATGGGGATTAGATTGCTAGAAATCCCTCGAGTGTAGAACAGGGTATTCTGCACTAATCTCACTGGGAGGGACATGCGACTCACATCACTAATCTGGGGCAAACAAAGCAGCTCTGCATGAACCAGCTGAGGGGGTGCAGAGTTGCTGATTTAGCAGACACGGCCTTCTAATGAACACAAAGCCAATCTGTACTTAATGAGTTTAGGGTGACCTCTGAAGTACAAAGTTGCCTCTCGGTTGTCTAGTGCAGATTTCAGTGCAATTAAAAATCTGTAAATCACAGGAAAGACAGAAAAACACAAATTGCTACGCACAGTCAAAGAACCAGATCCTCTTGTACTAGAAACCACATTGTATTTTACATTTATGTGATTTATTTCATTCCTTAGCCATATCATGAGCCTATAAAAACCTTTTCATTAAATTAATGCTCTATGTCTCCTTTACCATGATGTGCCTGATTAAAATGCCACTATATATTTTTTCCCCCTTTCTTAAAGGCCTAATCCCATAATACTTTATAAAGATCTTATGTGGAGATTGAGCTCTTTTTTCCCCAAAACCTTTCATCTTATTCAGTTTTATTAGGGTCATGGGGCCAGGCTCATCCCAAGCATAATTCCACTGGAGTGAAAAGAGCCACTGATCAGAGCAGACCACAGAAGCAAACATTTGGTGCCCTAGATTTGGCAACACAAAAGGATAATGTTGTATTTATTCCCTTTTCACTCTGAACCACACTCTGATATATCATTCGAGATGCTAATGAGTCAGGCAGCCTTTTACAAGAGTAAATACTCCAGATATAACATGTTCCTTAAATTATCTGCCTGTTCTTCATCCTTTCTCCAGACCTTCCAGCCACTGCAGCGAACACTTTGGATGTTTGCTGCTTCAGCTCTCAGGATAGAAATTATCTCATGCAAGTAATTTGAACCAATCCATCAGAGACTAGGCAGTTGGAATTCCCTCTGTACTTAAAAGGCAGAACTCACCAGTATCATCTTAAAGATCTTTGTCTCCCTACAAACCCCGCAGCAACATCACAGTAACTTACAATTGGTTAAAATTGTCCAGTTCTACACGTACCAACTCTGTTAGCTGTAATTTGAAATAAAGTCGCCAAAGAACAAAAGTCACCTAACTATTAAAGATCAAGAATATTTTATTATTTTTTCATTTTCCCATGCAAAAACATTCTCAGAGTGCTGTAAATTCTGTTTTGTTTAACAAGGAGGCCTTGTATGCAGGGGCTTCACTGAAAATCCACAGCTACTCCTCATTTGGGATGAAAATGAAAAAAAATGGAAGCTTAAAGAAAGAAGGGATAAGAAAACTGTGAAAGTCCTTGGAGCTGCACTGTGTCTGAACTGCAAATATTTATAATTTTTATGTCATCCTATAAAACCTGGACATTGCAATCCATTCTATTTAACATCCTCTTTTAGGAGGTGGATAGCCCCCATTCACTTCACAAACTCCAGGTTTACTGCTTTCACATTCTGCTAATAATAAAAAGGTGCCACAGATAATTAAAAACAAACTCAGTCCCAGCATTCATTAAAGAGGAAAATATGAACTTCTGAAAAGCTGTCATATACAATAAAGCAGTGTTATCTGCCTAGAATTACTACATTGATTTCAAATGGATAAGTCTGGAGAACAAAATCCACCAAAATGCAGTTAAATTAATTGCTGTTTTACAAAAGAGAGCTTAAAAATGGAGTAATTAATTGAACTACTGCTTGTGACAATTTCCCTGTAGTTAACGATCACTCCTGCAAAAGATGAAAAAACAGCCCTGTTCCATTTGAAAAGAGGTGAATCAAATCACTGCAAACCAACACTGACTGTTCCTTTGACAGGGGAATTGTATAGGAGAAAATAAAGAATATCCATGAAACGTGATAAATTCCAAACTCACTTTTATCTTTGCAACTTCACTGCACCCAGCAGCATAATTTTAAATTAGGACTGGGGTTCTCCCAGTGCCCTGACATTGGGAATATTTAGCCCTGGGCTCCCAGTTACCTGGGTGGAGAACAGTATAATTTGAAATTAATTGAAAAAATAATTTTAGTAGAGAAGATTCAGAAAAACATATGGGTTTATTCACTATAGGGACATTTTATTTACTTGTTCATTACTCTGAAACAGATTGTGCAAAATACCTTGAAACACGGTTTATTAACGTAGGTGCAATTGCATGATTTGTCATGCACAGAATTCCTAATAATTTAAACTAATTCTTAAAAAAACCCCAAACAAACAAACTAGAGATTGCACTTATATTCCAAAACCCCTAGAGCCTGCAAAAATATCCAGGCACATTATGTAAGTGCTGCTTGTAATTCCCTCTGCTTGCACAAAGGGAATATTGGGATCCATTGTGATTTGGGAGGAGGAACACGTAGGTGGCAGTGCCCCACAGAAGGAATCAAATAGTGACAAATTATGTACAGGGCACCACCTATAGAAAGGGCATTGCAATCCTAAATGTTGGGATTTGCATGGCAGTGCAGGGTCAGGAAAAGGGGAAACACACCACACATGGGATGTGAACACACCAAGGGTCCATGACAGAACGGAGCCCTGTGTCCTATCCCTCCCTTTCCTGGAGGTCCCTGACACTCAGCTGGGATTTTTTGGCTGCCCCTCAATATTGACTGGTTTTGGAAAATGGGCAGTGTCTCCACTGTAGCTCTTCCTAAGCTGTAATTATTCCAAATAAGCATAAGATGACTATACCCTTCTCACTGTGTTACTCAAACTCCTGTTCACTGCAGTTCATCTGCTCCGGTATTGCTCACTTCCATCAGCTCCTCTGGGTTTTCTTGTCATTCATAAAGTATTTGATGGCTCAAAGGAGTTCTGTGCCACCTACAAAGTTGGAGGTCTCAGTATCTACTTCAGTCTCCAGATCATCAGGGGAAAAAAAAGAACAACCTATTTTTTCAACATGCCAGAGGGCAGGGTTAGCTGGGAAGGAATTAGGAAGGAATTGTTCCTGGGAGGGTGGACAGGCCCTGGCACAGGGTGCCCAGAGCAGCTGTGGCTGCCCCTGGATCCCTGGCAGTGCCCAAGGCCAGGTTGGACACTGGGGCTGGGAGCAGCCTGGGGCAGTGGGAGGGGTCCCTGCCATGGCAGGGGGTGGCACTGGGTGGGCTTCAAGGTCCCTCCCAACCCAAACCCTTCTTTGATCCTCATCTTGCATAAGACAATCTCTGGCAGCAGGACATGGACTCTTCCCAAAACAAACAGTGACTATTGCAGTCGCTGTTTCATCTACATTGAGGGCAACTGATTTTTTGACTTTTATTAAACCTTTGGTGCATAAACTCACAACCTTTTAAAATGCAAATATATTACATGCCCACTGAATCCTTTTTATTCTTATCCTTTATGGAGATCTTCATGCAACTCCAGCAGCCATACAAGAGAATTTCCCCCAACAGAAGCAAACCTTATCCTAACAGACAACAATTATTCCTGTGCTCAGTGATTTCATTCTTTAGGTGAACCCCTCCACCTCCCCAGGGACTGAAGTTGTGCTTATCTGTCCTTTGTCCCTCTCTGGGACCCCACCTCGAGCCTGCCTTGAAGCTTCAATGTACATTCCAAAAATATTAGGACTGGAATCAACATGGCAGGAAATTCTGGTTTGAAGCCATCTTTGACAGAAAATTTCAGAAATACAGCCTTTGTAAAATGCCTCCTCATATTTGTAAAAGAAAGTAGGAGCAGACTCATCTTTGTTTAATGTAATTTTTCTTACAGTTTATAAGCACTGAAAGATTTCAGATCAAATGTGGACCCTAATGAAGAATGCAAACTTCATAGCTGTGATAAAAATACAAGGTGTGAACACCTTATAAATGTGAGGGAAATTCTCTAGATGCTGTGGGTTTATCCCTTAAAAATAGTTGTATTTCTACAAACAAGAGCACTGGAAATTATCCTAGTTTCTATGAGGATTTTTAGTGCTGTGTCAAGGATTTTGATGACAGCCTGATTCACTGTTAAGAGATATCAACGTGTGGGGTTTTGTAATGTAATTCAATATATTTGACGACTAGTGACTCATTAATATAAAGTATCATAAAATTCTCCTAAAACAAGTGTAATTTGGGGCTCTTGGTAGATGTTTGGGAGTTTATTGTTTTTTATTTTTTTAAAAAAGTTGAAGTCCACAAATATGTGAAAAAATGTATGAAAACCTCCCAAAGTACACTAGGACTTATATTTCCATGTTTAAATATTCTATTATTCGTTCCTCCCTTCCACACTCATTTATGAAATTATGCCAGTGGATTTTACTTGAAGAGAGTTATTACAATGTCTGGATACAATTTGATGCTTTTTGGTGGGCAATGGTTCTGGAATGTGCACCACCAGATCCGATTATTCAATCAAACACAAACCTCAGAGATTGTTCCAGCTCAGGATTGATTGCGCCCACTCGAGGCAGACAAAATATATTTTGGCATTGTTTCTGACAGATGAAAAGAAAACAAACAATAAGGATCAGCTTGCAGCTAACGATATGCAAAATTAAAGAATATAACAATTTTAAACTTTTATGGGAGTGCTGATTAGCTTTTGTTCTAAAAGCTGCAAAGAGATTTTGCTGTTAATCTCGTTACTCATCCACCCAGCAAAGAGAAGCAGGGAGCCTTAGAACCCTGCTCCTCACCCAGGATCACAGACACTGAATCAATGCTGCTTGGCAAAAATGCCTTTTTGTTTTAATTGGCCAGAAGTAGAACAGTAAGAAACTCAAATTATCTCTAAAGGCATCGATGACTGTGTAAGCCGATTATAATAAAGTGTGTCCTATGCATTTTCCATTTGAAGGTTAAATTCTCAATTAATTTTTCAGCATGTTGCCATCTCAGCTGAGTGTGGTTGCTAATTGCAGTGAAACAATAGTTTCCAAAAGCTTTGAATTCATGTGCTGGATTTTAGACACAGTCAGAGATCCCTGAGAGTGCTGCAGCCCAAACCAGAACCACTGCAAAACCCCCAAATTCAAACACTAACACAACTCCTCATGTTAATTTTTTTTTTAATTCTGTAAATGTAAACATTTGTTATTTTTGGTTATGTTTATCCCACATTTTTCAGACTCATTTTTTTTTCTCTTGAAAGTAAAAGACTTCAATAACCAACATCTTAAATACTCTTCCATAAAATGTGTAGAGAATAAAGAGAATGCGCAAAGCAATATTTCAAAGTTGAGTACCTGAATGAATTCTATCTGCAAATAATAGGCCTAAAAATCTAATCTACTGGAAACCAAGAATTAATGAGCATCCTACTGATAAAGAATATTCCAGAACATACTTTTCTTTGTTAAAAGCCTTTTAATAACTGCCTACTGCATCTTTCACAGTTTTATGCCAGTAAGCATCACAAAACACTTATTTTCTATTGGTATTAAAAAATTCCAACTGCCCATAAAAATATCTATATTCTCTACAGATTCCAACTCCTTCTGACCCTCCATTTCATCCAGGGCAGAAGCAGCTCTGGACCATGAGAACTTCAGGGTTGTTCTGTCCCTCTCTGAGGTTTTGCTGAGCCTGTCTAAACACACCCTCTGGTTCATAAATGTCAACAGGGCACAGTGACAAAACAGCTTCAAACCAGATGTTATCCTAGGAAGAAAAATTATTTTTGAGAAAGCACAAATTCTGATGGAACCCTCCCGGTTCAAGGCTGGAGCCCAGAAGAAAAGCAGCAAACTAAATTGAAATATCTTACTAAAGCCAAAAAACAACATTTCCATGGCAGCACAACTAAATTCTTTCATAAGCTACAGGTACAAGTGAGGCAGTTTGGAATTCTGTCTTTTATCAGATAATCAAGGAAAAAAGTGACAAAGTTGAGGCCTAAAAATATAACAGCAACACCTGCCACAGGTGAGCAAGGCCTGGTTCCCTGCCCAGCTCCCCAGAGCTCCCAGTTTTACCTGCTCACAACAATTCTCACTGGTGGAAACAACCTCTCCTTCAGAGAGCTGCAGTCCCTTAAATAGACTCTTTGTCTATTTTAAAATCAAATTACAGGTGAACAGATTGCAAACAACAAACCAAATGGCATTTTGATATACTTAAGGTAGGTACATTTCTCACCAGCTCACCAGAGTGCAGGTGAAGAACTCTTAAATCTCACAAGGGTATCCTGTGAGTCAGTAAAAAATGGGTAAACTGAGGCACAGAACGCCTGGAGGGATTTGGGGTGGACCAAGATGGAAAGTTCTGCCTGAGGGTGGGGTCTCTCAGGTTCCAAAGGGTCATTCCAGCCAATAAATTGTCCCCTCTGTCCCCTGGGCACCAAGGCAGCCAAACCTCCACACACATTGACCCCCAACTATCACTCCCAGTGGACATAAAGAAATTACAACAAAAAAAAATTCAATTAATGAGTGTGTACAGGGCTGTTAATTAACCTCGAGACCCTTCAGCTATACTGGATTTTTTGAGAGGAGTTGGGGGCTTTTTTAGGTTCTAAACTACATAATTTCCTTACATTTAGACAATGTGAATCAAATTCTGTTGCTAGCTCACCAGTGTTAATGAGGGAAGACATTCACACTTTTTTGAAGCTGACATCTTTATAATTCTTTATTTACTCATACACAGTGATGAGGCAAAAGAAGAAATATAATCACAAGTAAAGAATACAAAAGAAGGAGGAAAAATCTAGGACATAAAAAAACATTAAAAAGATTGCAAGGCAGGAAGAGTGGAAAAAATTACCTAGAAACAGTATATCACATGAAGTAAATTTTATATCCAAAGGTGGATTATGATTTTGGATTTCACATCACCTAAGGATTGAGTTTGCTTTTACAACCCACCTGCTCTGCTGTATAGCTGTGGAAAGGCTCCTCAATGTCAGGCCATTAATCTTGTGACCCTTAAAACATTTCTTTGTTTAAAACTATGAAGAAAGACCTTCACTCAAGCACAGCTGCAATCAATGGAGAAAACATTAATCACTTGAGAAGTGGCATTTTGAGACTCGTGAAATTGAAATGAATCACAATATGAAAAAATGCAATTATTTTGGAGGGCTTTGTTTTGTTAACATTCAGTCACTCAATCTGCTCTCATTGCTTGTGTGTTTTTGGAGGGAGGGAGGGAGGGGTTCCAGGGCCAGTTTGGTGCTGGGTGCCTGCTCCCTCCATCCTCCCCAGCGCAATTCCCTGTTCCCACTCTTATTTTCCCATCCAGCACCTCAGCTCCATCCCACACAAACAAGCCTGAATTTCCCCATGGCACGCCAGGATGATTATCTGTCCTTCTATGAGGGAATTTTATTTTTGTTTGAAGAGCCTCTGCTTTCCTCAGAGACCCACTAATACAAGCATTCAACCTTGGAATAAATAAAGAATTCACTTGCTGACTATTTATTGACCTATTAGCTTTGAAAGGCTGGTTTATCTAATCAGTCTGGACCCTGCAAAGGACTCTATAAATTGGTGCTCAGAGGAATGTGCCAGTGAACCAGTTTGCAAGTACAGTTTGGAACAAGAGTAAAAGCCACCTGAAGATTTCTGTAACTGCCCTGCTCTGGGGGGAGCAAAGGAGCTCAGGCTGGGCAGAAAATCAACACTGACTCCCCAGCAGCCAGACCAGAGCATCGCATGGGACATCAGCCAAGTTTATTATTGAGTCTGGATAGCTGGATAAATACGGGCTACTAGAGCTACACAAGTGTGATGGCCCTGATAGGCATATTTGAAAACCACTTGCAGAAAATGTTCAAATTTTTACCAGTCTTGCTGATGGTAAATAAGACAAAAGTTTTATGCAAAGGGAGAGCTCAATTGTTTTGAATAAAATATTGCTTTACATCCTGGTAAGTCACGAACTTGTTGGCAAAGTGGTCCAAGGAAGGAGCTGGGTTTTGTCTGGAGCGGAACCATCAGGCCGTAGTCAGAAAAGAGAATTTTTGATTTCTGATGTGATGGTGATTTTGATTGGAAAATGTGATGAGTTCCTGGCTCCCTTCCCTCCGAGAGCTCACGATCCCTGATTCCTGACAGAGAGGGCTTTCCTTTCAGACTGCCAGATTTCCCTAGGATTCCCAGCACCAGAGGAGATTTCAGTGGACAAAGCCGGTCCCTATCAAATTTCCAGGGAGTTTTGCCCACAAATATCTGCTGATAGCTCCCACAGCACAGGTGCAGCTCAGCAGCTCTGCCAGGAGGAGTCCCAGGAATTTCTCCAGGACCCACTATGTGAACAACAAACCCTGCCTGTGTCTGAGGATCACAGGAGAGTTCCCTTTCCCAGGAAATAAATATCTCTGAAGAAATGCATGGATTGCAAATACAGATTGAGCAAATGATGCCCTCAGCTGGAAGCTCTAAAGGCTGCTGTCCAGCACAGTGGCACCAAATTTCCAGGTAGGAAGGTACAGGAATCTCTCATCAGATTCCTGAGTTCCCAAAGGATGCAAAAGCATCAGAGAGCTGTGGTTGTGGCCACCTGCACCATCCCTCTAACCCCAAAGTAGCAAAGAAAGATAAACAACAACAACAATGAAAGGAAATAAATAATTTCTGTCACTATTAAATTAGTCTGCCCACAGACCTGGGATAACCTAAATTCCCCAGAAAGACAAGAAGATCTTTGGAATAAGATGAAACTTCAGTCAAATGCCAGCCAGAAAATTGTGGTGACACCACCAAGGCCAGAAACCCCTTCAGTTCCCTCAGGCCACAGGAGCTGTGGGGGAAGCTGGGCTGATTTTGGGGGGTTTTATCCCCTTCCGCTGTTAGACTTCAAACTGATTGCTCCAAAACAAACATAACAGGTGGCTTAAATCAGAAAGCCAAAAATGGAGACTACCATAAATGATGAACTTAGAAACAATAAATTAGGAAGGAATGTTCTTTGCTGTCTCGTAGAAAAATTCAGATTTGATGACAAATATGACCAACACCTTGCACTGTAACAAAATTCATTTATTTGGTGGGGTTTAGAGTGTTAAAAGTGGCTTTTAAAGCAGTTTTGGTATATGTAAAGTTCATTTGCCTGAAGATCTCAGGTTCTATATAGAAAATTTCAAAGAAAATGTAAAAATACATATTTTTGTTAGTTCTCCCCCTGGCAAGGCCTTCTACCATACAGGGACTAAACTTCCCCTCTGCTACAAAATGAACCAAAGAAACTCCAGCTGAATCCTGCAGTCATTTTTCATACTAATCTTCTGAGCAGAACTTTCCTCATGGCTCAGACTCCAGGGTGTCAATTGGAAACCTTCTCTCTAAACAGCCTTGATTTAATGGGACAGAAATCTGACTGCGAGCTCCAAACACAGAGCCCCTGTTCTGCTACAGATGTTTTCACCTGATGTTTTTGGAACCCATTAATTTAAAAGTATTTAGATTTCATTTCTTTTGAAGAGGCAAATGCACACATACAGCTATAGAAGTACTTTTGCTCTAGAGATCAAAGTAGTATTTGCAAAATAATGTACATCTATGTCCTCATTTTTTGATAAACATCCCCTTTTTTTTAGGTAGTGCTCAATAAATTCTTACCCTCCTGGGGCTGTACTGCAAATCCCTCCCTTTCATTCAAGGTCTGTGTACTAACCTGGATATTGCTGTCAGAGCTTACCAGGGATTTATAGAAGGCCACATTACATTGCTTCAGAGCTGCAGTTTCTAATTTCATTTACACATCACAAAGTCCCCCGTGCTAAAGAGCAACACAGAGAACTAGAGGCCAAATCCGGTCACTGAACTAAATGTTTATCTTCTGCTAATTATTTTCAAATGACATGTAATGGAAATAATTTATTTGTTGGCCTATTTTTGTCTCATTAGCAACACTTGTAATTTCAATTAGGTTAATTAAGTAAAGTTCCACCAGCCAGGCAGCCTCAATCTTTTATTCCTTGCAAATTTTCCTCCTTCTCTGAGGAGTCAAGTGGAGTTTTGTTGTAGGGGTGGGAGGGGCTTTGGGAGGGGGATGGTGACAGTTGTTTTATTAAACAGAGGGATTTGCTAAAGCCTGATGGGGCCAATTCAGCCGCCAAGTGAAAAATGCAATCGAGAAGGAAAAGGTGAAAGGTGTGAATAGAAGAAACCCACAGGGGAAGAGATGATTCAAGGGATCACCAAAAGGGGGGATGTGCTCATGGTGGCTCCACTGGGTGAAGGATGCTGTGTCTTACATAAACCAAAATCTAAATTTCAGCAAGACATTTTGCTTTAAATTGAGGGCAGACTGGAACCTGTAGCACAAGCAATTCCAGCTCTGCCTTGAAAAGAAAAAGTCTTTAATTATTTTAATTTCCTTCTTTGAATAATATATAGTGCCTAACATTTTTTGTCCTCTGAATTTGTTACTCAAAGTAAGAATTTGGTAAGAATTGCCACTGCATGGGAATCCACCAAAGATCAGCTGAAAAGAGAAGCAAGGGGCTGCTTTAGTCTGCAAATTCCAAACATCAGCTGCAGACAGAAATAATGATCTCACTGCTTGCCACAGAGCTGCGTGAAGCTCAGTGTTACTTTGATATGTGACATTATTGCATGTACACATAATAAGTAACAAGTACAAAAAAAAAAAAAAAGAGCAATAATATTTAGATAGTGAGTAGATACTTTATTTAGAGATTTTTTTTCAGACTAATACCTGGTATAACAGGGATTTCACCAAAGCCACCTTGAAACAAGGATTAAAACAGCGAAGTTTATTTGAGTGCAGCTCTATAATGAGTGTACAGCAACAGTTTATGCATTTTAAGGTCACATTTTCACACTGGAAGCCCTACAGCAGATCTGACAGGTTCATGTGATTAAAACAGGATAATAAGGATAGTAATTTAAGAAATAATAGCTTATTCACTACTCTGGGTGAGTGCAAAAATTTAGTCTTGAACACAAGCCCTGCATGCTGTACAAAAGTCATTGTTAAAGATATTAAAGATATTAAAGTGTATGTCAAGAACTGCTTATTGACTGGCTTCCACAATACACCCTATCCTGTACAACTCTGTACAAGTATATCTAAAAGAAATTTTTCTTTTTAAAGAAAATTTTGGAACAGAGAGGCGTTTTTTTCCTTTGGCTCTTTTTTTCCACTGTGAAAGCTGTAGCCATGCAAATATCCAGCTGCCTTTATTTTTAATAAGCACTTACAGGGGGATAACTTGGTACTGCTGAGAAACTTTAGACAGTTCTTGGAACAGATGGAAGCTTTACAGTACCTGAACATTGCTAAATACTGTTCTTAATACTGATCTGAATTTTAATTCTCATTTTCATACTAACCAGGTAAACCTGAATTAATTCTGTATTACTCAGTGACAAATTACCAGGCCAGCATTGTGCTTTTATTTATCTTTAAGTTTTCATCCATTTCTAACTTGGATAACCTTCACTGAAGACTGTGATTATCTAAGACCTGGATTACTTAACTAAATAAAAAATAAGAACTGATATTTTATCTTAGCAGCTCCTGAAAATTTTCTAAACATTCTTAGGATAAGACGTCAATTCCTTTTTCATCACCTAATCTTGAAACATAACAGCATCACAGGTACAATTATTTGCTTTCTTGATGGTATTTTCTCTTCTGTCACAGTGCTGTGGTAAGTTCAGACACTCAGAAATAAGGAATTTTAAATCCAGAGGAAAATCAATGAAAAAGTTGTGATGAGGGGGGATATTCTGGAAACATCCCATCCTCTACATGGAGCTTCAGCACTGTGGGTGCATCTTAACAGGACAGGATATCAGTGGATAATCCTTTCTTTGGGATCCATTCCAAATTTACAATATCATGTAACTCACCTTGGAGCAGAACTGTAGCCCTGGGGATTATCTCAGGGGATTTGATTGAAATTTACTTTTCTAGAGAAACTCCTTAGCATTCTGTGGGAAGCAAACATAAGCCTTATTTTCCACACCTCTCACCTTGTATTCCTCTGTGCTCCTAATAGTCTGGCATGAAATGCTCTACAAAGAAGGAATAGCAACCTAGACATGGAATTTTTAATTTTGCTAATCCTCAGTTACAGCCCAAAAGACCAAAAACGCTTTATTTGATACTACTGTATCCTCACTGAGCTTTTTCAAGGACTGTGCCCTGCAGAATATAATGGACTTCTAACATATTTGTTAGAAATATGGAAAATCCCAGGATTTTTCCTCTATGCTTTGTGGAAAACCATATTCTAGCACAAGGGGAAAGGATTGGGGGTGTTATCCTTCCTTATCCCCTTTTTTCAGTGCAACATAGAGTGGTCTCATAGGTGAATTAATGCACTGTTACTCCCCTTTGACAAAAGCAGAGCAGCCATATAGCAAACAAATAATGTGCCAGTACTCGTGAAATAGAACTGCCTATTGTACCTCCAAAACAAGCACAACAAAAACCAATTCTCTCCTGAAAAAAATATCTTAAACTGCATCATTTCTTTATTTTCAGGTCGTTCTAACCCTGACTACAAAGATAGGGGGTAAATATTTATATCACTTTATATATAAATATTTATATCACTATTTATATCATTTTTTATGAAATTAAAATATCAGTGGACATTTGCTCCTTAAACCAATGCTGACTGGTTCAGGAGAGTCTTAGCTCTGCTAAAAATCTGAAATTAAGTTAGGCCCTACAAAACCTTAGACCATCTGATAAGGACATAGATAAACACACAAATAGAAAATCAACAAATTCTGAGCCTCAGTTCAAAAGTTCCAAGAATATTTGAGCATCTCATTTAGCTATAAATTTAGATTTTTAACTCCTTCTTCCACTCTGCTTTGCTGGTCTCTTCCTGTCAACAGCAGATGGCTCAAACAGAAGATACAACTCCTAAGTCTTGTTGTCATTGCTCACCTGACCTCAGTGACCCCAGACCTCTGAAATTACTGTAGGAGAAAAACCTTTTGGCCTTTATCAAGTGCTCTGAAATCTGCACATGAGCAGAGATTAATCAATATCTTTCTCAAGCCCATGTCATTAAAATACTCAGCCATTTCTTGCTCTCCTTAGCAAATGTTAATTATTGACACACAAATACTTCCAGCCAGAGATGCTCCTCAGGATGCCTCAGGGTTTATTCACTCAATATTCCTTTTAGTAAGAAATTTTTCAGCGGAATTCTTATTATCTTAGGAATTTTAGAAATTTTAATTATTTTCATAAGAATTTGATTTCCTTTGCATGGCACCTGAACAAAGTAGGTTTGGGTTTGTTATATTTATGACTTCTTAAAGGTTTTGTTCTTATGTCAGTAAGGCTTAAAATTTTCCCATTATCTGGTGTTCCAACACTGAACTTCTGAAAAATGCTAAATTATTTTAACAATGCCAAATAAATGCATTCTCACAAAAACATACACAAAAGGAGTAATTTTTAATGGTATTATTATGTAAAAACATCACACTACTCATCAACATTTTAAGAGCTCATTGAAATAATGAAGTGGTTCCAGTTATTTCCATTAAAAGGTTTATAAATGATATCTGCTGTTTGGTGCATTAGGAGAGCATAGCTGGGTAATAATTGAAATGTCAATACATTTTCCTGGTCAAAGTTTCTGCTTCTGAAAGCACCATCTGACTTCCTGTAGTAAGGACATGGAATGCCCACCTCGTGCTCCTTTCCACTGTTCATGATTTGAGAAGTGGAGCAAAACAGTTCTTGCCATTCCCACTCAATTGTTTCTCCAATATTAAATAAAACCACACACAAGGAAAAAAAAAACCCTATTTCCCACTCACTCACGTAAATACAATCTCTTTAAACACATACACAACCTTAGAGCCCTTTTGCCTGATTTTTCTTCCCTTTTTCATTTTGAATACATGGCAATCTAAGAAAGGAGGAACAAACAAGGCAAAGATAACTCAGACATGAAGCTGCTGCAAGAGCATAATAAGAAATGATGAAGTGTCAGGTCCATCACCTCTATTGTTGTGAGCAGGCTCCTCATTATGCTGAAATCTTTCCTTACAAAGAGTTTTCAGTTATGTAACGGGATTTTTCATGAGCAATTTAGGAACTGACATCGTGGAATAAAAAAAAAGAGCTTTCAGAAGCTGCTGTCTCTGGCTGTGTCATGATGCACCTTCTCATTTTCATTGATCACATTCTCCTTCAGAGCCCTTTGGACACTTTGTGGAATCTTACTGGTTATGGAACTGGAATGGTGATTGTTTTCTGTCAGAGACCCAGAGATGAAAAAAAATTCTGGGATGGAATTTTCCACAGCAAATCTGAGAAAGTAGGAAAGAAAATAAGTTTAATCCCACACACCAAGCTGCCTTGCTCTCCCATCAGTGTCCTTCTGCACCCAGATGAATGATGAGGATTTTTATGGTAAAAGCACATTGACCTTCATCCTCCTCAGCCCCTCCTCTTTGTCCAACTGACCCAAAGTTCTGTGTGCTACTACTGAAGAGTTTAGGAATTCCTGTTTTTCACCCCTTTCTCCTGGAGCCAAACCTCTCAGGTGCTGATGAGTCAGAGGATGTCCTGGAGGAAAGGCAGTGAAAGATTTTTGCTATGAAAACCAGGTCTAATTGAAGTCTTCTTCAGTCTCAGACTCGCTGAGCAGATAAGGGCATTCTGCTCCCTGAAAACTGATGAGATTTTTCAAAATATGCCAAAATAAAGTACTCTGCAGTTTTTGATACCTAATCAAAGTCACACATCAAAGTTTGTGAAGGAGATGAACACATAAGGAGGGGAAGAGGGTTTGTTATTTAATAAAGTGTAAAAGTCTCTTAAGTCTTTCTCTACATCAAAATCTGTCAGATGATTTTTAAAATGAGATCTTACATAGCTGATGTCCTGATCAAAATTTCAGAATGGCATTTAAACATGAATGTCTGCAAAGGCACAACACAGAGACCACACAGGTAGATATATTTGCTATTATTGTTGCATTTCTGTTCTCTGAGTGGGACTCATAACATGAAAAGTCACAACCAAAAAATTCATCAGAACCCAGCACACTGGTGTGAGTCCAGTCCTCACTGCTGTTGATAAGACAAAAATTTGGTTTCAAGTATTCTTATGCAAATTTCTTCTGCATGAAAGAGTTTTCAATGAATGTAAATCTGGCATTGCTATCACTGTAAGTGGCCTGAAATGGACCTTCCCCACCAGAAAAACAGATGGCACCACAATGGCACAGATGGGAATGGAGAAGAAAGGAAAAGAACAAGAAGGCAAAAGAGACTTGGGTAGAAAAATGGTCATTTGAAGAGAGGCAGAAGCCCTTGGCAAACAGAGCTTGGTGTTTGAGGCCAAGGCATGGAAAAGCAGGGAAATTGTGCTGCAGCACAGCTCTGGGTCTGGGACTGCACAGTAGCATTTTACAGGTGCTCCCACACACACCTGGTACACCTTGAGCTGCTCCTAGCACATCCCTCACCCACCTCTGCTCCAAGGCTGGCCTGACCACGGGGCAGTGCCTCACACAGGGATCAGTCAAGGCCTGCAGCCCTGCCCAGGGCACCACAGCCCTCACAGGCAAAGGCCCTTTCTCTTCAAAGCTGGGTTTGGATCATCCGGCATATGTGTCTGGATGTATCCTAAAAAGTGATGCTTCCCAGGTCCCACTGCCCCTCTCTTCTGCGCTCAGGGCAACACAGAAGGGTTCAAACTGAGGGAGCTGCATCCAGATATGAACAAAATTTTCATTAGTTAAATGGCTTTTTAAATAAATTATAAGTGAAAATGTTAGGACTATCAATGAAATGTATTCTATCTTTTTCTTTTTAATAAATGTACAAGTTTTTTCCTCCTTCAAACTAATTAGGCTGATAACCCATGCTGCAAAGTGTATCTGTTTTCCTGACACCTCCAAGTTCAGCTGACTCTGAACTCCGTTTCGTTGAACCCTGTCCACACTTGTTTCAATGGCAACAGCCTGCAAACACAGAAAAATACCCACTTTAATTAACTTTTACTCCTTTCCAGGGGGTGCTAAAAGAAAACCAAGAGCTATTACAGAGACAAAGTGAGCGAGCCTTCCAGGCAGTGAAGACTATTACATTCAATTGTTTGGCAACACTTCTATTCAAGACTAACAATTTTAGAGACTTATGTTCTTAGTAGAGCAGGCTAAAACTCTTCTGATGGACAATTTGCCATCAAAAACTGCTGATTTTCTGGATCAAAACGTTCTCTGGGAATGTTTATTCCACTAAAACTGGTGAGAAACAGGCAGGCTGGCTGGAGGGCTAGCAGCTTGGCTTGGAAGGCTGCCTGGGAGCCTGGCTGGCAGGGACAGAGAGGCTGCCTGCCCAGCATGTCCTGCCCAGAGCTGCTCCCCTCCTCTCACAGGTCAGACACATTATGCATTATAATAATGTTTATTAGTGAATTTGTCAACATTTCTAAGCTGAATCACAATAGACCAATTCAATGCAGTGTGTTTCAAAATGTACTTCAGTAAGTTTACCATGAAGATTATCTTTTTTTTTTTTTTTAAAGTAGCTTAAATATTTTCTTGTGTGACATATTTATATTTTTGTTCTAATTCAGAGCAATCATTAAAAACCCCAAGTGAATCACTGGAGCTTCTGCAGAAAAGGAGCTCCTGGTTTCTACTCCACAAACAACTCCATATTCCCAAACAAAAGCACATTAAGCCATGGTCTTTCTACAGACAGAATTTGAAGACAATTGTTGCACAATATTACCTTTAATTTTCCAATAATGTAAGGAAAAGATTGTAAAGATGTAAGGAATGTAATGTAAGGAATTGATTAATTTGTCAAAGCTTAAGGATTTATGGAAAGGGGAATTTACTCTCTTATTCATTCTAAGCTGATCTATTATTTTAAAAAGTGAACTGTTACCTTTAAAATTACCATAGATGACATTGGCAGGAAAACCCAGATTCTGGTTGGGGACTTCAAAGGCCTTTGTTTCTACCTTATATTATCTCCCTTATTTAATTATACTGTCAGCAACAAACTTCTATCTCCAAAATCCTGACCACACTTCAAACTACAATAAATATACCTTGAATTCAATGAGAACTTGTAGATGTTGCCCTTACTAGAATATTCACTCTTAAAATTTCCAGTCAACTAAAAGAAGTTATTCTATTATGGCTTAATTTTCTTGCAAACTTTCAGAGAAAGTCTCCTTTTTGTAGGAGCGTGTCTCCTGTTGACAGGGTGACCAAATTACAAGAGAATGTCCAAATACTCTTTGCTAAAAAAGGCAAAGTCCCTGGAAACTTCTTCAGGGTAGTTTCCCTGGAGTTGGTACAGGGACACCTCATAGGACCTTTTAGACTTCACCTCAAACTTGGGGCTGTTCAATTGGGCCAGAGCCAAAAATTCCTGCCTGAGCCATTAGGTAGAAAAAGGACAGAACAAAAGATTTGATCGCTTTTGTGGGGTGCTTAGCAGGAGCAAGCATCTCTTGCCCTGGCTCGGCTTTTCTCTGTAAAGAGTTTGTTATTTTGTTTCTTATTAAACCTTTTTCTGTTTCAAACACTGCCACAAGAGCCCTCCTGATCATTTTAAGCCATCCAGGTAGCTGGGCTATTCTGGGTATGGAGGGATTGCTGAGGGCTCATAAGATCTGGCTCAAAGCGATGCTCTTCAGCTTTTTGGGGTTTTGTTTTTGGCGCTAGAGCCATATTTAGGTTTTGGACATCCTCTCACATGAGTTGTATTTCAGCTTTATCGTTCTGTACAGGCCACAGCCATGAACACACAGAACAGAACCCAGAGAATTCACAGATTTGCTACCCAAGATATTTTACACCACTGGTGAATTGTTTCTACCAGAAATAAAATGTCTTTTACCAGTTTGTCACTACCATTATGAGCATCTCCACAAACATTCAGCATCAGCAGCAGTAGAAACTTGGGTTTGGAGAACTAAAAGCTGACTTAGAACTGGTGAACATCTGCTTGTTTGGGGCTTTTTCTGTTCTGAAAACCCCTGGTTTCCATGATCTCCAGAAGTCACTGGTTGTGTTCAGAGCATTTAAAAATAACTTTCCCCTTGCCCCACACAGCAGCTTTGCTCCCTGCATTGCAAACACTAAATTTAGCAGCCATGAACTCACATGGGGATGGAAAGGTGACACAAGCACAGTGATGCCAGCAGGACACATAGATTAGGAAGTATTTATAGACCAAAAAAAAAACAATAAACCCTTGCCAATATTGCCTGACCCACGAGGGAAGAACACATAAAACCTGAAACAAATTCTACCCCTGCAGTACCCAATTACCATGGAAAATATAAAATGCACTGCTGATACAATGGTTCTGCTGTGTGAGAAATATTTAAAAGATCAGGAATAACAGAAATAAAACACCTACTTGACAGAATGTCCATTGCAAGGAGTGGTGTTGGTGATTGATACAGGGAGTGATCACATAGCTCAACTAAGAGCCATAAAAATTACAAGACAAATAACTAAATTAGGCATTTAAGCTTGCGGGTAAAAAGGTAACTATTCTATTCCCTCTTAGTGTCACCTTCCCTTGAGTCAGTATTGATTCAGGCTTCCTATCACAGCTGTATTGTTTTTTATAAAATAAAGCCAACTCTGGAGTTAATCACAACCAGGCTTTCAAAACCTGAAGAAGGACTGTCATGAACATCTCAAATGCTGAAATATTCCATGAAACCCAGTTGGTGCTGGGTTTCCACCACACTTAGTTATCCTTCATTTCCAGTGATAAATAGAGTTTGACAATGATCTTTGGTGAGAAGAGTTCATGATAACTCCATTGACTGAGTTACCTGGGAGATTCTCTCTCCTGCAGCTTTAAAAATGTGGTATTTCTGCCCTGTACACCATTAGTTGAAGAGCTACAGAGTCTTTAAATGTTGGGAATGACATGAAGGAAACAAAACCAATCAGATTTAGCACCCAGGGCAGTGCCACCTTTCAGAACTAGAGACAATTAACTTCTAGAATTTTACTGTTTAAACTTCACAGGGAGCTCTTGGGGTCTTTGTCTTCTCTTAATGAACTATAAGTTTTACTGGCTGATTACTGCCAATTAGAAAAGATTTGCCTTTAAAAATTTATTGAATGCTGGTGGAGAACAACACAAACTCTTACGAAGCACAATATTAGTTAGATGTCAAACTCTTGAGTAAACTCAGAGAATGCATAAACAAGAGTAAATATCATCAAAGCCTCTACACTTTGCTTACCACTGAGGAAGCATTTTCTTTAATCCAGAGGTTCAGGGCTCTGACCTAAACTCCTTTCCATAGGAAGCAAGGAGCACATGGAGACTCAGGGGCGTTTCCTGAATTGCTGAAGTCATAATCACCTTTCAAAATCAACCTCTAATCAAACCTTACCCAGAACCATAGAATCATGGAATCACAGAATCATGGAATGGTTTGGATTGGAAAGGACCTTAAAGCCCACCCCCTGCCATGGGCAGGGACACCTTCCACTGTCCCAGGCTGCTCCAGTGTCCAGCCTGGCCTTGGGCACTGCCAGGGATCCAGGGGCAGCCACAGCTGCTCTGGGCACCCTGTGCCAGGGCCTGCCCACCCTCCCAGGGAACAATTCCTTCCCAATATCCCATCCATCCCTGTCCTCTGGCAGTGGGAGCCATTCCCTCTTGCCCTGTGCCCCTTTGCAGGCTCCTGTAAGAGTCCCTCAGGCCTGCCTGGCACAGGGTGTTTTTCTGATTACAACTGCTTTGCTACCATATCCTAATACACCTAAACACCTTCTTTAAAATACCTGTAACCCTAAAATCCTTGAAGGCAGATTTTCTTCTTTCATGTTCCCCTGAACAAGCTTCACTATCCCATTAACAGCATTGTTTAATTTTCTAATGGTGTTTCTTCCATGGAAGGATTTTTGTTGCTGTTGGGTTTGTTTTGGCTTAAAAAAACTAAAACAACCCAAGCCCAGTAACAGTTATGATTAAATATCATTAAACTGGTCTTGTTTCTGGCATTTAAAGTGCTTGGGTTAACATAAAGTATTGCCTCTTGAAGCACATTGTATCTGAAGGACCCCCAATGTTCACAACTCAGTCTTTTAACACACAAATTCTCAAACTCACATAGAATTATTTTATTTACACATCACCTAAAATGCACCTTTGACATTTTAGACTGAATTTTATTGCTGTATAACATACAGTGACAGAGACAGTTGACCAATTAGTTCCAAGATAACCGGAGAAAGAACTTTTCTGGTTTTTTTTTTCCCACCCAAACTATTTTTTATTCCCCCATCCCTCCTCAGTGCATGACTTTTAGAAGTCCCATTAAAAGGAACAACTCAGGAACTTTCTGAGAATCCATTTTCCATGGTGGGGAAAAAAAACCAACCCACCTTATTTTTAGAAATCAAATTTGAAGAAAGATAACCTAGAAATGTAGTTATGGACACCACTTTTGTCTGGTAAATTCTTCAGGTTGGAGGAAACTTCCAGGCAGAAGTCAAGCCCAGAATAAGGAGCAGCCTGGCAGATAGGTCAGAACATGACCACGCTTCCTGGCAGGAATTAGAAGCAGCATTCTATCATTTGAAGCCTCAATCAGTGGGTTTATTGACTTTCTATGGCTTTTATTATCTACCTTTTCATTGACAGATAAATGAAATTAAAGGCTTATTTTATCTTGCTATAGAATAAAAACAATTTAAGGGTTATCAGAAATCTTGGGTTTCAGCCATCAAGTATTCTCTGAATTAGATGCTGAGAGGATGTGAGTATTACTTATTATCTTTATACTTTTTAAAGTTAACTCATTCTACAAAAATATTGTCATAAACCAAACAACCAAAACAAAATACTAAAAATTTAAAAATCAAATTCCCTATGAATATATATGGTAAATCTGCATACACATCCTCATATCCTCTCTGGAAAAAAATTTATTAAATCTTCCTAACTTAGAAAAGCACTGCCAGCAAGGTTGATGAACACGTGCAGATGTGTAGTTCTTGTTCATAAGAGCCATTTCCAAAATCAAATCCATGCCCTGGGCTGAACCGATGAGTTTCTTTCCTTTATCCAACATCATCACCCTCCTGATATTAGTGACAAGTCATATAAAGATTCCTGGCAACATTAAAGGGCTTCTCAAGAGCAGCCCACAATTTATAAGAGCATTAAGCTGATCTTTAGAGTGTTTGTGGAGTGCAAATGCAAATGGGGCTGTTGCTAATGTCTCATAATGTCCCATATTTCAGCTGGCAGCCCCAGCCCATGAATTTCCCGTGCAACACAAACGCTGTGCGCTAATGCAAATGAGGCAGAGGAAGCTCATAAGTCTCTTGTTTGTGTTCTAGCACGAAACCAACTCTCAGCATTTGCAAAACCCCCAGAAGCACAGCTACTAAGATGTATTTATTATCAAGGAGTGTTATTTGTTCCATAATTTAACACTGAAGCTGCATTTCTGAGGGCAAACCCCGTTTTTTCAGTGGTTGCCTCCTCTGCCGCAGCTCCCTCTGAAAGGGAATCTGTTTCTCTGAAGTGTAACATCCCACAGCACAGCTGGGATGAAAACCTTCCTGACATTCTCAGGAAAAACAGAAAAAGCAAAGAAAGGAGTGAAAATCCCTATTAAAAGGTTCCTTATCTACATAAAAAAAATATTCATGGCCTGAAAAACCTTATGTGTTTATACAAATGCTTCTGTACAACTCCAGCCCCTTCTCAGATGCACCTGGAGCTCCAAGGAAAAGACTTTCTAATACTGAAACATCAGTGTGGAGAATTGTCAGGGGCTGAACAAAACAGGCTGTTAAGGGTAGGGATTCAACTGCCCCCAAATTCATGGCAGTGGGGAGGGCTAGTTACTTTTGCCATTTTGAGGTTTTTACTATTTTTAAAATTCTCTTTCAAGCAATGAATGTTCCATTGAGCAGTAGCTGGAAATCCAAAAATTACAGGAGAAATAATGTGTATAGGAACACCCAGCTCTGGCTGCTGATGTGCCCCCCCCACATTCCTTGGGACTCATCCTCAGTGGCTTTGTACAGGCTTTAAAAAGCAGAAGCAATATTGTCCTCCAAACTCATTTTAGCTTCAGAATTTTCCAGTTTCCTGGCTACTCTCTGCCTAATCTGGGCCCTGTGTTGAGGTGGTGATTCAGTTCATACCTCCCAAGGTATGAACAGGAGAGAAAACCCTGTTGTAGAATCAGGGATGGATATGCATTTCTAAGGAGTTTATATTGGAAGAAAAACAAAAGTCATTCTTTAAGCCATCCTTTGATCAATTTATTCTCCAAGCACTCTGAGTAAATTTATCTGACCTTCCTGTTAATTTTGTCAAACAATATTTTCATCTGACAATGGCTTCGCTCTTCTGATTATTTCATCCTCTGGAGTCAAATCTTGTGATCTTCCTGCAGAAAAGTCTCTCATGGGATGCTAAGAGTGTTTTCTCCTACAAGCATTCCAGAATTCTATTTAAAATAAGAGAAGCTGTATCACAAACATTACCATAGAAACAAAGTGCCATAGACAGTTATTAGTGAGAATGAAAAGGAAAAGTTAATTTATGAAGATAACTCCCCGTCTTCAGTCTGTAACAGAAACAATTCTAATAGGATAGAAACAGGTTTTATTAAGCACTGAACAAACCATCAAAATATTACTATGTCCTTTATTTAAATAGAAGCCACCATAATTGAGATGAAGCTCAACTAAAGAGCCCAACTCTGCGACCTTCACAGACATTCAGGAACACCCTCCTGCTTGAAATTGTCACATCTTTTCATATCAGCCCTGATTTCCTTCTGCCCAACCACCCCCCGCCACTGTCTGCATAGCATCCTCTCCATTCACTGCAAATGAAAATGTGATCCCAATAAGTCACCAGGACTAGGAGCAGCAGACCTTATCTAGAAGCTATTTTTCAGCAAGGCAGCACTGTGCTCTCTTTGTTTTAATCTCCTTTGGTATATTAAAAAATATCCTGCTTTCCTCAAGGAGGAGAAACAACTCCTACCCCATAATAGTCCCAGATGCAGACATGTCCAAATTAAGGGCACAGGCACTGTGATGAAGTTTTGTCCTCCCTCCTGCAGTTTTTCCCACCTCCAGCTTCAGAGAAACAACAGCTCAAAGGAAGAACTGTGAGCAAGACCCAGACTAAATTCTCTCTTGTTTCAGAGTTTACTCTGCCTTGAACATCTTCAGGATTCCATAAATTCATCCTAATAATCACCTTGCCCCTGAACCTTGCTGCAAATTCCAGGAAGCTCCACATTCCCAGTCCCCTGCAGAGGCTTTACTTCCTTCAGCATCTTGCAGTTGACCTGGATGTTCATGTGTTGATAATTGATTTCCAAACCCATCAAATAATGATTTTTTTTCTTATAACTGGGCCTTCAAAACTTGAATTTCCAAACTAAACTACTCTGTGGTGTGACTAGGATAACATATTTAAAAATCAGAACAAAACAAATTCACAACAGAGAAATGTTCTCCATTTACTTTTATTTGTGCTAACAAAGTCAATTTTAACTTGGGAATGCACATTTGAAAGAATCATTAATGGGCCAGAAAGTTCAGCTGTGGATTGGATTTCTCTGAATGCATTAAATATATAAGATTAATATATAATAGATATATAATGTAGATTTACCACATCTTAAGTATTTAATTACTTCAAATCATTGGCAAAAAACATTCAACTTCTTAATAACAGCAGAACTAAAAAATCTCTCTGATTTAACAATGCTGGTGGACAAATCTTTCTGTTCTCATCTACTGTTGAGCAAGTGTATTCATTCACCAGTTTTATAATTGGATAAAGGGGAAAAAAATGAAGAAACCAAAGAAAAAAAGAACAATATGCACTATTTTATACTTTTGGGAAAGGTAATTCCTCAATCTTGAACACCTCAAATTTGCATTTGTACTTAAATATTCTACTCTTGGAGATTCTACTCAAATAATACTTGTTTGGTACAAGCAAGTTTCAAAAGAAGGATAAAATGAAGACCTGTTTATAATGGTTCAAATTTCATCCCAAAATGGCCCCCATAACACAGAATCCCTCAGACACTGTCATTTCAAGGTGCTCATAAGTATGAACAGGGAGAGCCAAAAGCCCTTTTANTTTTTTTTTTTTTTTTGATATATCTAAGAAACAAGCAAAGATAAATGTAGACAGAGGAGAAGCTTTATGTTTTTTACTCTCCCATCAGCCCCTGGTTTAATCATCACAGTACCAGAAGACAACACCCTGTAAAGCACATTTTCCTTTTCGGAGCCTGCAAGTTCAGGACTTTTTAGAAAAAGAGAGGCAGCTGAGGACTTGATTCTTCAAAGCTTTCTCCAGACTGGCTCTTTTACTACCTCCTGCTACGTGAAGTTATAAATGGAGATGCGTTCCCAAAACCCTTTATTGTAGCAACACTTCCATAGTGATTTAAAAATGAAATAAAAACAAAATCATAAAAGTTCCCAAGTAAAACACAGATGTGCGATACCCAAATTCTTGTATAGTCTTGAAGTGCCTGGGAATGAAATTTTTATCGCTCTCCATAAGATCTTGTATAACGTTGCTGGTTTCAGCAGAGGACCCAATTAGATCTTTCTCCCATTCATGCTGAGAGCACAGCAATGGAAACCTTGAGGGCTGGGACAGAGAAGTGCCCTGCCCAGACCCTGCTTGCAGTGCCCAGAGATCTACCTCATCATCGACTCTCTAAAACTGAAACAGCAGGCAAAAAAAATAAATCATGTATGAAAAAATGAGAGCAGGAGAAAGTGATGCTTTTGTGATGAAACCTATATTTATGCTGTAGGTGTGTGAAGCACCACTGATAATCATAGTTCTTTTCCTTTTCCTTCATAGCTACGCATATTCATATATTTAAAATCCGAGCAAACTGAGGAACAACTGGGTGGTTAAAGAGGATCAGTGTCCATTGAGTAGGAACAGTTTGAATCTTTGGACAGGGCTGGATTGCAGCAGCCAGACTGCAGGACATCTGCCCCAGCAAGAGCTCCTTGACATGCTAATTTGGGATGGGATTGCAGCAGGGTTCCCAGGATGTTCCATACGCTGGGTTAAACCCATCCAGCCCTGACGGACAGGCCCTGTCCCCTCTGTGTCCCAGGGGATCGCCTTGGAGACCAAAACCAAATCAGCTCTGGGGAAAAAAATATGAATATCAATGTCAGGGGCTGCTCTTCACAGCCTGGGGAGTCCCCAGCACAGCAGGGCTTTAGTCCCACTGAGGTCAACATTTCAGGGAGCATTCCTCATTCCTGCCAAAACAACAAAGTGGGGAAGTGAACATGAAAAAACCCTAACATTCTGATTCTTTGCCATGCTGCCAGAGAATTTTTAATGGCTAAATGCTGAGTTTTTTCTCTGTGCCACAGCACTTTCCCCACACTCACCTTCCTTTAAAAAGCTGGGAAACACAATTATATTACTATTTCTTAAGACTGTAAGTCACAGAAGAAAACTCACATCAAAGTTTCACAAATCCATGTGATATTTTGAACAAAACCCTCCAATTTTATGCTGTTCCTTCTCATTTATGTTGACAGATCTAGCATGGCATTAGGCTTAAAAGGTAGACAGCACAGGCAACACAGGAAACAAGAAAAGCAATTAAATTTTGTGTGTTTACAAGTGAAAGTCGGCTGTAAATAACCATGTCAAGTAGATCTTGCTGTGGGTAGGTGGAATCTGAATATTGAGAACTAACTGGAAGAAATGGCAATCGGCAACAAAATGCACAGGGCAGAGCTGGAATGAGAAAAAAATAGATTTAGCCAAGCTGGGGGATGCAGGAAAATAACAAAAAAGAGAAAAAACAAAAAGGAAAGAAACACTGGTAACATGGATTAGGGAAGGTAGAAGGCGATGGGGCAAGAGAAGTTGTCACAATTATGTGGATTTTCCTGCTGTTCTGGATTTCCTCTACATTTTTTTGATATTCTGCAAATGTTTGATTCCTCATTTATTAAGCAGTCTGCTCCACACTGCCAGCACTGACCCTGGAATAGTCAGGCTGGAGGAGCTCCCAGCTCCACCAGTTTTATTCTCCAGCGGGAGAAGAACTGTGCACACACCCTGCCAAGCCTGAGGAAAAGAGCAAAGCAAGCCCCCACTGTTGTGTCCTGCACAGAGCTCAAGGATTCCCACAGGGCTGGGAGACATTTCCTCCTAAAGGCTCCTCATCCATAGATATTCCTTTCTCCCAGGCCACGCCCAGTGATGAAGATCCTGTTACCTTGCCAGTCTCCACCACCCCAAAAGTGGGAATGTCAGGATGCAAATATGTACACACATCAGTGTGTAACCCTGGCAGGATTCCTGTGAAACCCTCAAGGAGAAGTCCCAGCAGAGTTAAATCCAATCTTTCTGTCATTCCCATTCCTCTTCTCCCTTTGGAGAAGAGAGCATCTGATCAGGGATGAGGGTGGACTTTTTAAGGGTAAGGAAAATATAAAATAATATGAAATATCCACTGCCAAAAGGAGCCAGATTGCAGGTTCTGTACTGATAGTCTGGCTTGGCATTTAGAGATAATACAATAATACAAGCAGCAGCATTCATTGCTAAATGTTTTGTCAGTAGATTCATTTAAAATGAGCACATTTTACTCTTTTATTTTTTTTAAATACGCATGAAGGCTTTCATAGCATAAAAAACCCTTCCAGTACTACTCAAATCTTCCACTGCCTGATAAAAAATCTCACCATGAGAGTTGGCCATAGCTCATTCTCTAATCATTGCCTGGCATTAGGAGTTGTAAGAAATCAATTATAATCACTTTTAAATAAGGGGATCACCATCAATATGCTCAGAACCTTGACAGAAATGTGTTAAGAGCTCAATTGTTAAATATAATTTCATAAGGATATCTTTCCTGTGATCTGTATAAATGTGGGAAGCTGAAGGGGGAAGGAAAATAATTGCTGTATGAAAGCGTAAAATGATTAATTAAAATTAGGTTTATTTAACAATAGACAACATGGCATCATCCCTGCAACTAAAGTATTGTCCACAGCTGAAGAGGGAAGATCACTGGAAGCTTTGCAGTCAATCTGATGAGGCTGCAAATACAAATAATCTGGCAATTTTGGGGTCCAGCATAAACACTGAACAGTGTTTAAAGCATGACACAGTTTTGGCTGGTTCAGCTTCATGGACAAGTGTCCATTTGGCCATTTCAACTTGAGCTTGTATTTTTGAAAGTTTCATTAAAATAGAGACTGTTTTTACTCTATAATTACACACTAATATCAACTGCTGCTGAATAAAAACGGCAGCTGAAAAGTAGAAAACAATTTTGTCCTTTTCCCTCTGGCACCCTCCCTTCCTCACCCTCTGTCTTGTATTACATTTGCTGTTAATTCTCCTCATAAATGTCAGGTTCTAATCTTCTCCCCTCTGGAATACTCACCCTGAAATCCATATGATTTCACTGGTAAATTCTGGTTTAGTTCATCCTACTGTTTACAAAGCCCTTAAGAAAAGGCCATCTGACAATAATTCTGCAATACAAAAAACTGTGCCAACAGTACCAACACTAGGAAAATAAATCAGGCTCTTTCAATACTCATCTTAGATTTTTGCTGATATTCTATTAGAAATTTGAAGTATTGAACTTGTCTGCATCCCAGAATGCACCTTCAGAAGAAAACAACAAAACCTGAGGAATTCTAAAGAAATGTAACTCAAGGGCTTTATTTCACTTCAAATTTTTGTCCACCATACCGTGTGAAGTGTTGGCAGAGTTTAGAGCTTTTACGGTTTGGTTTTAGATTTCCAGCTACGCATCCAGATTATGAACTGAGCCAGTAGCAAAAAAATAAGTCCCATATTTTAAGAAACAGGAGTTTCCTGTATATCTGCATGGACAGCTGACCCACAGGAACCATGAGAAAGCCTGGATCATAAGGGTGGTTTATTTTTCTGCCACCCCAGTAAACATTTTTCTTCAATATATGCCTCAGTTCATCCACACTGAGCATTTCCCCCTGCCTGCTGGTGTTATATTGATGCCATACACACAGCTCCTGCTCCAACTCAGCTCCTTGCTTTTTCAAGGCATTCTCTGAAGTGAAATCCGAGTTCAGAACAACCTAAACATACTTTCTCATATTCTTAAACAACAGAAATACTTCCCTCAGCTCTGCTACTCTACTCCCACGTACATTCTTGATGTCTTCAGCTACAACTTCGTTTATAGAAGAGCCTACCCTCCAAAGTTGGCAATCTAATTCTGAACAGCAGCACCAACCATCTCCTGAGAAAAGCAGGGCTGAACAAGCAGACACTGTCCTGCTCTTTGAATTCTGCCTCTTGAACAATCAGGGTCTGGCAGCACTAATTCACACAAGCTCCTCCTGCACGAAGGAACAGCAGAATACTTCTGTGCTAGTTGGAATCTCAGTGTGGAGGCTTTGTTTGGGTTTATTCTGCAAAGGAACACTGCACCCTGGGTGTGTGAGAGCCACTGGGGCAGGTGAAATGTTCTGTGCAACAAGACACACCAGGTGAGCAAGGGGTCAGGGAAAGATGCCACCAGAGCCACACCTAAAGCATTTAGTGCTTGGTTTCTTTGGATTTCTTTCCAGCCATCTGTATCTCATCTCTACAAACAAGACTTGTCTCATCTGCCCTTGACAAGACATAAATGAAGACACTGCAAACACACATTCTATTTAAACAATGGCAGAGATTCTCATTTCAAAGGTCATTCCAAAGCCATCCTCCCTTAAAAAACATTAGCACATGCTTCTTAAGTGCTCCTGAAATAAAATTTGTATCACCACAGTCACGTGGCATTAATCTGCCTGCAAAAGCTGCTCTCAGCTGCCTCCCAGTTAAGGCTTGAACCAGAATTTCCTTGTTGCAAATGTTTTCTCTCTAAGATGGATAATTTTACCTCTCACTCCTCCCGAAAATTACAAGACAATCTAAAAACATCCTCCACTCCTGTTTGTTTTGTGAGAATCTCTTTTACACCAGCATTCCCTCCAAACAGGAGAGCAGCATAAATTCCATAAACAAAGAACAAAATTCCTGGGTTCTTCTCAGTAAGTAGGTTTGATTTTTCATCAGCCTTAGAAATAGTATTCTTTTTAGCATGCTTATTAAAAGCAGTGAATTAGCAGAACAAAAATGAAGGAATTATGTGCACATTATAATTTTTTGTTTACAAGCCCTAATTAATACCAGTAAATCTTGACAAGTTATTGTGCCTCAGCTTGCAGAGCTCCTGACCTTGGCCCTGCAATGTCAGAACCACTATCCCCAGAAGAACATGAGCGTTTGTATTTGGCTTTAAATTATCCAATGTTTCACCTTCTCAGGATACAGCTGGCTTGATTAAATAAAGGTATTCATATTCATAATATTACTTTAAGAGGGAGGGATAAACCAAACCATTTCTATACTTTCAGACCAGTCTCTATTCTACTGAAATTCTAATAATAGCTCATGTGGGCTTGAATTAAACTTCTATTTCCCAATCAGCTCTTTAGGAGAGATTCTGTTTCTATATGTTGCAGAATTATGCAACTATAATTAGTTTAAATCTTAAATAAATAGGCTTAATTTCGGAGTCTCAAAAGCAAGCAAGAGCACATTATTTACCACACTGCTCAGCAATAAATGGAAATAAGCTCAGATTCTGGTTACTGATTTAGGACTCTGACAATTCCATAAAAAATAGGATATTCACTTAAAATAGGCAATTTCCCTTGGTTTTTTGTGCCAAACATCAATATGGAGTGGACTGGCTACAAAAACAGCAATGCTGAGCAGAGATCCCCCCCGCCGAATTTAGCTTTAATCACACTTAAGTGGTTGAAAAAAAGCCTTGCTATTTAAATGTGATAAAAAGGAGGGGGACAAGGGGGAAGAAGCAGGTGATAAGTACAAAAAGTACACAAGTAGTTAAGATGGAATCCATTTGGGAACAGAAAATCATATTTCTTTAGAAGCAGAGTGATTTTGTTCCACAGATTCAACCGGGATTGGGGAGTTCTGCAGGAATCAGAATTAATAAACAGGAGTCTTTCATTGGGAAGAAAAGACATAGAGCCTTAAGAGCTCAGAACCTGAGAACTGTTCCCCTTTATCTACCACACATCCTGTGGATTTCTGCAGATCCACATAAAACTCCTGCATTTCCTTTGCTCCATTGCTCCATTGCTGCTCCATTGCCAGGGCTCTGCCCATATTGATTAGGGATAAAACTTTGCAAGGACAGCCAGCAGAATTCAGAAAACATAAATCAAATCAACAGGGCTGCATCTGATCCAGTGGAAAGATTCCTACTGAGCCAATTTTGCCACTAATAAGGCCCCGTGTCAGCCAGACAATGCCTTGATTTCGTGCTCATATAATGAATAAATACATCAAATTCAGTCCTTCGTGGGGCAGAGCTGCTGTCTCAGCACACCTTTCCCATACCAGAATCTGGGATGATAAATTTACCTTCAGACATTGTTTTTCCTAAATAGCCTTTGTGTAAAAACACCATCAACATCTGGAATATTTAATTGTCATCACGTTGATCCATAAAGTCCCTGGAATACAAAGTTCCAATTTCAAACATAATAGCACAATGAGTGAAAAAGTTTATTCCAAACTTGACTGGTGAGCAGGGCATGGTTTTGAGGACACTCCAAACAGCAGAATGAAGGCCTTAGAGATGCTGGACTGTTCCAGTTCCAAAATGAACATTTCTAATGAGCAGTTCTTCTCAGGGGCACACACAGAACAAGTCCAAAACAGGGGAAGACTCTACCACACTTCCTAAGTGTGCACTTAGACACACAAACAGCTCTTCCTTTAATGATAATGACCTCAACTCAACAAATCACAGTTATCTCACAAAAAAAAAAAAAACCCCAAACCCAAAAAAATAAAACCTAAAAAAACCCCCAAACTTAGGCAAGGCGCCAGATAGAACAAATAACTGCTCATCTTGCTGGGAACTTAAATGTCCAAACCTCTGCCCTTTATAAACTGGGCTATTTTGCTGTTAAAAAACTTAGTTTTCATTTTTATCCTTTTAGTCCAGATGGATTGCAGGCCTAGCTAAAAACATAAACCTGGTTAATCAACTTTTATGCCATATTTATGTTGCAACAGGGAGGTTTTACTGCAGTCTGCAGTTTACCAATGCATACTGTGGAACACAGCCAGTGCTTTATGTACCCTTCAAATTGCAAGCTGCAGTCCACTTTACCATCAGTGACCCCAAATCAGATACTGACAACCAGCTCTTGTTTTTGCTGAATACAGATTCAGGTAAATTTAATTAAAATAAAACAAAGACGAAAAGAAAAAATGAAAAAATCACAAACAAAAAACATCCAAGCCAAACAAAAAACCCAATCCCACACCTCCAGGAATTATATTTCACTTATGAAAATTATGAATTTTCAAACCTACCCATTTCCTTGTGAGAGAGAAACCAGTTAAAAGTCAAAAAATGTGCATTTCCTAATTAATTTGTTTTGCCATCATTACCCCATCCTTACAGCAAGGTTTTGGCCAAATAAAGAACTCCCTTTTGCAGAAGCTGCTGTCACTGGACATTTTAGAAGTTTCTTGGATGTAAATTTGCTGAGTTTTTTCTTTCACAGGAAAGCTCTTTTTCTTTACAGATTTCAAATCCTTGTGTGTGTGTTTCAAGGACAAAATGCATTCCTTTGCTCTGTCTCCTGATACGGGAGTTGTGGTTTTCTTTTCTCAACCTATGATATAAAGAATTGTTATCTCTCTGACTTTGTAAACATTTTCAGGTATTCAAGTAGAGTTAGGGTATGGAGCTTGAAGAAGCAAGATGCCAGCTCTGTACCTGGGCAGAAGTAGCCCAAATCCTTCTGAACAATGGGGTAATTTTAATAAATAACATAAGCCTTCTGATATTGGAGTCAAGAGTCTTGATTTGCTCTCACCAGGACTCCAACAGCAACGACTGCTGACCCTGAGATGTAGGGTAACAAGCTCCAGCATAGCTGTGCCTCCGTTTGTCATGTTTGGATGGTGCTGCTTTGGTTTTACTGGAGTTATTTTCCCTAGCAAGCTGAAGGGCTTGCAAGGCAAAAAAAGCCTGTTGAAACCTGTTCTGGCATCCTGTGTTTCCTAAATCACTTGTGGACATTTATGGCAGCAAGGAACTTGGTAATTAAAACTCACATTCTATGACTGTTCAAAAAAGTCAAGGCTCTGATACAAACGACAATTAACAGCCTATATTTGAACCACACCAATTACACAGAGCTGGAAATTAACATTATTACTCATAAATTATAATGGGGAATGTGTTTTGCCTAACAGGAGCAAGGAGGAGAAGAAGGGGGAATTACTCATGTTCCAGTTTTGCAGCTCCTCCATAAGCCAGGCCTTGGCAACAGCCCAAGCTCCTCCTCACCCCAAAGGCCAGTCCAGTGGGATTTGGCCAATTCAATCTAATCAGGTCTGCTCAATGGCTCTTTTCACCCACACATGAAACCTGGACAAAACTAAACTCTCCCAAATGGTGTTTGGGGTTTGTTTTCCTTCCCTTTTTTTTTTTATTTTAAGAGGATTTTTAATGTGGTTTAGCATGGTTTTTGTGTTTTTCTTTTTCTTTTTTTTTTTTTTACAATGCAGCATAGCATAAATCAAGTTCCTATGGAGATTATATGTAGTATATAACTTTGATGGTATTTACATTAATAACAGTAAAATATTTGAAAGTTTACTGCAATACAAGGTTATTTATCATAAACCAAACGTAGTTTATTTCATTAGCTTGAAATACAGGGGCAATTGATACCTGCCACTATAGGCACTGCAGATGCCTATAATGGCACTGCCATTCCCAATGCTAAAAAATAAAACTAGAATACTATTTATAGTTTAAAAATAGTTGTTGCATGGGAGGCTATACATTCATAATCAGGACTAAGTATTATTTGCAGGTGTCCTGGATTAATTTGATTTTGAGGAAAATGGGAAGGCACACAAGTCTGACAAATTTGGGGTGGTGGCATCATGTGAATTACCTGAAAATTTGGAAATTCCAGTGGGCTCCAGCAGCAGGGGTTTAGCAGAGAGCAGACAATTACAACATACCTTTAGTCACATGGTTCTGAACCTTGAGAGAGAGGGATACACTCTTATCTACAAATTGCTTCCACCCCTTCCTACGGTAGCAGTTCCTGAAATTTCATTTTCCTATTCTTTTCCTTCCTCCATTAATTTCTTGTGTTGCACTTTTTAAAGCCAGCCGAGGCCAGGTCAGAGTGTCTCTTACTAGCTAATATGAAATTTAGAATATTTTACTGTCACAAGTTTTGGCCTTTCAGATTTCAAAGATGAACCCTTTTACACCAAACCTGTCATTTTCATAGCTGGACTACTTTTATTGTATTATGTTATGTTTCAGTTAATACCTTTAAAGTACAATTCATTTCTTTATAAAGCCCTTCAAAACAATTAATTTAAGAAAATGTTTCTCAGAGTTACAGGCCAGTCTAAGTAACAAACCCAGCTGCTGCTGGTGCCTCCTTGGTGCAGTTCTCAGGCTGACAGGGTGTTCAGAACCGCTACAATGTTAAGGAAATTTGCAGTCATTTTGCAGCAGTAATACAATGTCTAAACCCTCTGACATGACCAATTACCGTGGAAAGCTTGGAAAGGATGAAAGCAGTGTTGATTTAATCAAGGAGGAAGATCTGCTCTGCAGAAATCCTGTGCAGAGCCCAGAGGTGATTTGTTCAGGACACACAGCCCAGGACACTGGGACTGGGCTGAAGGCACAGCCCTGATCCCCTCTCCAGCTGTGATGCTGGGAAAGGGATGCAAATCTTCATCACAGACAGGGAAAATCTCCCCTTCAGCATGTTTGTGAGATTTGTATTCTTGTTTTGGTTCAGAACCAAAACAAGAACATTAAATATGCATTTATTGCTGAAACAAAAGGTGCTTTTACCAGAGTTAAAGTGACGATTCCAGAACAAGTTGGACACCACTTCCACAGGGAGCAGCACTTTTGTTCCAGGGTATGAAACCACATCAGTTCAGCCCCAAACAGGAACAAGATAATTAAATATTTCCTCAAATTCCTTACCTTCCCTGCCAGCCACACTACCCTGCTTTGCTGTGTTTGTCTGTCACTGCTTGTTTTTTCCCCCCACTGGAATTCCATCCTTCTTCTGTGTCTCTCTCCTTAAAAACACAACAAAAAATATCTCTTTCTTAATTGAAAACTTGCTATTTCCACATCATTTTGTATTTCCACCTCATAACAAACCAGAGCATTGCTCTCCTCCTTTTGTCATTAGTTGAGACATTCAGCTGCTTGCACCAAAGAATCTGAATTTGGGTAAACCCAGCCAAAGACTCATCTCAGTGACAACCTAAATGTTATTAGTGCACCCTTACTAAACTTAGCAGCATAAAAAAATGTGGTTCAGCAAGGGATTCAGCTTCAACACCAAAAATAATCTCCTTAGATTTATCTCATCCTTGTTTGTGAAAGTGAAAAAATCACCTGCATGCTCTTTTTGGGACCTGGTCAGTGTTCAGCTCTGTGGAGCTAGTGAGAGACTTCCAATTCCAGACCAGCAATATTTTCAAGACCAGGATCTTCAGAATTGTTCATTTTTTGATACAGAGCCATCCTTGCTGTCAGTTTTTTTTTTTACTGATCCATTAACCCTAAGAAATCCTATTAGAAATAATAGAAGACACTGCCTTGCAAACCCCTGTTCTCTTATGCTCCAACATCCTCATTTCCACAACTGCCCAACCGCATCATTTCATACCAAATTCTTTACAACCTTCCTGTAGTAGGAATTCTCTGTTCCTCTATACATGCAAGTCCTGGATTTAACCAATATTGACGAGAATAGGTTCCCTCATGGCTTGGTAAGAAATGAGAAGCACTGGTTTAAAGTTTCAGCAGAGTTTCAGCCATGAAGAATGGCAAAGGGCAGGACAGAAACCCACAAGTTGTATCTACAAGCCTTAGTGGAATACAGAGTCTTTCTTTTGATAAAAATCACTTTTCTAGAATTGAACCAATAAGATCTATTTTCAGTATTGTGTATGCTTTAAACTCTCATTGATTTTGTATTTTCTTTGCTATTTTTATTAGTTCTGCTGATATATTTCTATAATCATGATTATAATATCATATAATATTATATTATATCATATAATATTATATTATATCATATAATATTATATCATATCATATTATATCATATTATATCATATAATATTATATTATATCATATAATATTATATCATATCATATTATATCATATCATATCATAATATTATATTATATTCTTTGTGTACCTAAATGGGAAAGGAGAGGTACAGGGCTTCCCAAATCACATGTATATCTATGTAACCCTTGATTTTGTAACATGAATAAAAACCCCAAAGTGTTAATTTACAAGGGTTTCTCCAGTGATCCTCATGCAGCCTTGCACCACATAACTAGAAACATGAACAAATTCAAACCTTAATTCATATGCCCAGACTCCATCACATTAACTATTTTAAACACCCAGATCCACAGTATTGGGAGTTTTCTCCTCCTCCTGTCTGAAAAAAAAAAGGATCAATCCAACAAATCAGCCATAAAAGGGTAAAACTGGAGCTTTTCAAAGTGTGGTTCTTAGAGCAACATTAGATTAAGCCAGACAACACTACAGATACAGTTTCTTTAAAATATCCTCTGTGAATCTACATGCAAAGATTTCCCCTGAAATCACAGGAATTCTGTATGGCTTCAGACCAGCCTGAGCGTTGAACTTTTTAATGGCAGAAAAATACTACGGAGAATAAAAACAAATGCGATTTAATTCATATGAGCATTAAACCCACAGCCCCACTGTGTCTGGGTGGAGTTTGGTGCACAGGCACACACAGATCCTGAGATTTGGATCAGCAGGTTTAGCAGCTCATGTTATAAGGAAAGAGAATAAGAATCAAAAAGCCTCAGAAAAACACCCTAGTCCTCCCTAGTGCTAAGGACTAAGCATAACATTTTGGGTGTTTTATAAGGCAGGGAAATTCATAATTAAACACCTCATAAGTAGGAGTATTAGTTGCTTTAGAGGAAATGAGCTGCCATAGGAATCAACAAAGAACATCAGCAGGAGATGCTGAGACCCCTCTTAAAATCCCCTGCCCCTCCAGAAGCTAAATAATTTATTGGTGATGCAACAGATTAAGGAGTTTCAAAAACAACTCAAAGTTTGCCAGACTGTTTTTGCCAAGCATCAGTAATAATAATGAAAGTATTGATTCCCTTTTATTAATAACTCAGGATAAGGGCAGAGTGCAGAATATTCATCTCAACTTCCAACAAGCACCGAGCTCCAGGCAGAATGCACTGGACTCTATTTGAGTAGTTCTCGGGTTTTAATGTTGAATATTCTGCTGTTTTACTGATGGAAATATCTTCCTTTTTGTATCATATTTCTGACTATCCACAAGCTTTTGCATAACACAAACCAGCTGCAAACGGGTCAGATCAAAGCTGACACAGCTACCCACATCAGCTTTTCCTGTTAATATGTCAATAGTCATAAACCAGAGAATTTCAGCTATTTACAAGCACTTATTATCCAAAGCAGTTTCAATAAAATTGATGTTGTTTAAATCATTGATTTATTTAAAACAAATTTAGGTAAGACTTAAACCTGTCTCTAAGATACTTTACCATGTTTTATACTCCTTCCCTTGACATCAGTGTCACTGATAGGCTCTAACTATGTTTAGTATTCTGAGACCACAAAGTTTTTACTTTTAGCTATTTGTTTCCTTATCCTGTGCCCATCTTTTTTGAGAACCTCACACAGCCCTTAAGAAATACCATATAAGGCCACAGCCATTTTCAAATACAAACTCTATAGTTTAGAAGTCCAACAATGGGCATGGGGAGGGTTTTCCTGACTTTTCCCCGCTCCTGCCCACCCATGGGTCTCGGTATTCCACAGCCATGCCAGCTTCCCACCCCTTTGGAACAATCAGCACTCCCATTGCCTATCCCTGACATGGATCACAGGTAGGCAGCCAGGATTTCTTTCACCCTTTTAAACAACCAACTCAACTAGAAAAGAAAATCACACTCCAAACTTCTGCTTCATTGCAAAGTGATGAAACTTTCCAGAGGATTACAGCCCCAGAGCCTATAATAACTCTTCCATTATTGCTGCTGGTATTTCATCCCATTGTTTTCCTTCTGGCAGGATGTACAATTCACAGCAGTGGGACTACTTTGAATGAGGTATCTATTCATAGCAAGGTCTCCACAAAGCCAGTGGTCACTTTTATTCCTTTCTATGTCCTAGGTTTTTATTATCTATCTGTACAGCTAACAAGAAGGGGGAAATTAAATGGGAAAGGAGTAAAACCCAGTGTTTTAGGATTTAAGCCACCATTTAACAACAGGAATGAGGAGTCAATCTTCCATTTAAGTGCAGAGTCCCCTGTTCCATATTCTCACACTTTTGAACCTGTCCCTAAAGCACAGCTTGCTCTCAGCATCAGACACAGCTGATTACACATCAAAAGACACTTCCAAGGAGCCCTAAATTATGCCAGAACTTTTACAGCCCATCTCTTCTTGACGTCAAACACATTAATATCATGGAGAGACCCACAAGTTTAAGACACTTAGTTTGATAGGAAAAAAAAAAAAAAAACAAAACAGAGGTGGCCACACCTAAGTTGAGGCAAGAGCTGGTTAATTGAAACAGGAAAGGGATGAACTTCTAAGAACTTGCCTACAGCTATGGAGGGCATTATCTCGCTGTTTGTCAGACAATAGTGATATTGAGGGGGGTAGTTTTTTGTGATTCAAATGGTGTTAAATGTTTCATAGCTGTAGTAGCACATAATGCTGGCTTCTGTTTGTGACTCAAGAGAAAAACCTCACATGAAAAGTCAAGTCAGAATTCCCCGCACTCCCAAACTCTCCAGTATTAGCAAATACATTTGCTAATTTGGGTATTTGAAAGTAGAAAGTGATGATGAATTAATTGAAAAATGGGTTTAGGAACCTCTAGTTGTCCAGGCCTTGTGTTTTGTGTCAGTATTTTCATTTATTACAGACATACCTGTTAATACATGTAATTCATGTGGCACTCATGGAAACTCTGTAATAGAACTCATCTGCTGTGATTTCCTGTAGAGACCATGATTCATTCTGGACCAGAACCAACTTAAATACTTTCTGCTTTCAGTTAAAAGAGGTTTCTGGCATGAGATGTTAAAACTGATTAGTTTTACTGCACTTCTAACCCTTTTCCTCAAACCAAAAAGCCCTAAAAATGCAAGATGCCACCTGCAAACTTGGTTAAATCTAATTAAAAAGCAAGACCATCACCAGTGAAGCTCCAACAGCAACATTTATATTTCACTGAAGGTCCCAATGCTAAGAGTTGTGGACTCCTCACATGGCAAAATACTCACTACAGAATTTAACAAGTACTCAGCTACAGAGGGGCTATTGCACCCAGCCAAAAGCAAAAAGACAAAATGTAATGATTTGGCAGTGAACACACTCCATTTATATCTCATGGCACTGAATGTTATTTAAAATGTTTTAACAACCACCTCCACCAGATTGCTTTTGAAAGCAGACTATAGAGTAGCATAAAACCTTTACATTTTTAGACCCAATCAACATTTAGGATCCTACACCCCCACACTTATAAACTAATAGTCAGAACTCTTCCCCAGTCAAAAGCCTGTTTAAAACTTAGGACCTGCTCTCCCATCTCCCAGGAGGAATTGTGGAGGGTAAGGAGCCATGATCCCCCAAAATTTGGCTCTATCAATACATGGTCAGTGAGAAATGTTGCAAGGGGACCCTCAATTACCCCTTATTACCATGTCACAGATGAGAAAACAAAGACAATGCATGGAGGTGCTGAGGATGAAAGTCCACAAAAGGAAAAAAGCCCCAAGAAATAGAGACATACTGGCAAACCCATATTTTTCTTTAATTGATTGTTGGTTTTGTTTATATTTATTGTTGCTAACACTGTCCTCACCACAAATAAACACATTCCATTACTACAGCTTTCTACAGAAAGATCCATGTGCAACCCAAATCTCCCAAGGTTCCATCTACTAAAGACTAACCCCAACATTGGAAGAATTATTTAATTTTTCATGTAGAACTTTCTACTTTTGTAGTTTCTCTGTCCCCTGTGATTACTTAAATAATACATTGTTTTATCTTTGTCAACATTTATGTTTCTTCTTAGTATCAAAGGAAGCTGAAATCCAGGGATTTATAGGAAAGATTTTTGTTCTCGTATAAGCACCCATGCAGCCCCAGGTTTCAGCTGCAGCCCTGCTGCTTTTATTTTTCACATTTGATTAATAAATAAATTCAATGTTTTCCTGTTTGCAATTGGCACATCTCTCCTGAGATGCACAGCCATCCTGATGCAAAAAGGAATCAAAAGCACTGAAGTTTATTGTAAACAGGCTCTGATTTTGGATTCGTGGGTTTTCTCGAGTTTTAGAACTGCAATTTAACCCCCTGGACTCAATAAAATTTTAATGATTACATTACAATGGACTAGTAAAAATACATATAATTTGACACAGATTAGAACCCATCAATCTTTTAGAGTCTTCCATTTCAACATATTCATTGTACTGTGTAAATAGACTCAAATAGAAAAACTAAATTCTAGGTTTAGTAACAACGCAGTAACGTATAAACACCTATTTAGAGATGTTTTAAAAGGACTTGAAAATTTTAAAATACAACTAGTACAAATAAAATCATACCTTCTTACATAAAATAAACCAAAGGCAACTTCTTTAGCATCATTTATTGCAGCAGAGAGACAGTGAAGCCACAACCAACACCAAAGAAGGCTTCAGGCATCTGCTTATACAGAGTAACATCGACCACTTCAGAAGGCTGCAAGTGTCTGCTCTTTATTGTTCCTCAGTACAACCTTTTAAACTCTTGATCTTACATGCATTCCACCTGCGTGTCCTCTCTACCCTTTTGTGACTGGTCAGTGCCCCTCAGCACTCCATGGCTCCTTACCTTCAATACCAGTCACCTGTCTTACACAGCTGTAGCCCATTAGGGATGAGGCTGGGCCACAGCTCCACTCCTAATTACCACAAATGGTGTGTCTACAACAATTTATACCTTAAATATGCTCTGCTTGCTTCTGGATTAGAACAAACAGAAAAAATGCCCAAAGAGGCATTTGGATTTCCCTGCATTTGCACAGAATTAAAATTCTTTGCAACTTTTATAATTTTTCAATAGCACTTAAAATATTATTTATAGCACCTTTAAGAAACTTTATGGAAAACTTACTTGATAAGTTCACTGCTCACAGCTTTGGTTTGGTGCTGGCAAACCTTGTCAAAATCCAGCATTCCTAATTTCATATACGGATTTATATTCTACGAGAGTTTCTCAATAAAATTGGCAATCATCAAGGTCTTCCCATTTCAACCACCAGAAACCCAATCCATTTTTAAGAATTACAAAAACTTGTCGTAAAAATAAGTATAAAAGCCCTTAAGATGGAAAGCCCAAGACTGTTTTGTGTTTGTGAAAGCAAATAAGAACAGGACACGGCTTCTACACTGAGAGAAACTCCTTGGTATCCAGAAGAGAGAGGCAAAGATCTGGGTTCTCCCAAACCTCATGAGGCATCACTGAGATGATGATCTTCAGTTGTGAGAGATTTCTTCTGTCATGGGCTGAAGAGCAGCGAGCAGATTGCAATGCTTTAATCTCTGGCTGGATTTATACAGCTGGATTTTCTGGGTGCAGGAACACGGCACCATGGGCTCTTCCCAGGGGCTCTTCTTTGCCTCAGCAAAACACAGCAGCCACTCCTTGGTGCACCAACCCCTCACTGGCAGGGGCTGCTCGTTGTTTGGGAAGGGTCCTTGGCCATGAATAGTCTGAAAACACCTCAGCATGGTGTCAGAAAAAGACTAAACACACCCTTTTAATTGAGTTTTCAAATGCTTCACATTATTTTATACACATCTCAATTTGGGCTAGCTCTATGTCCTATTTGAATATTCTATATACATGAAAGGCAAACAAAACAGTAAAAAAACCCAAACCAAACGAAATCAAAACAAAACCAAAAACAAAACCAAAAACAAACAAACAAAAAAACCCAACCCAAAGCAACATTGTTATCTTCATTTTCAAATATCATTGAACATTGGTTTTTAGCCTGTACTCCTAAACCTAAATTTGAACTAAGGAAATGTTGCTAGGTACTCAGAGGTCTTCCTGTTTTGCTAAGGACATGACTTTATTCAGGCTTTAGAGAAACACTGACAGCCTGATACATATCCCAGTGTTTAGACAGTCTGAGGTATTGTAGTACCATAAACGAAATAAAATTTCTCTTCCTGCATTTCATAAAAAAGCCTTTGTTTATGCCACTCTCATCACCATTATTTATAAGCTATATTACCTGCCACATTACTGGCCCAGAAATAACTCCCTAAGAAAGAAACAAGCCCACATCTCCAGAGAAGAGCTTCTAGAAGCTTTATTTTACCATTTCCTCGCATCATTTGATATGCTTGGCTGGACCTCTGAGTAAAAATAAATTATCACTTGAAGTTTGAAGGTGTACTTTGGTAGCGGATTAAAATTCATGCATCTTTTCATTTGATTACTGCTTCAGGCTTTCTTTTTAGGCAGCTTCAAAAGCAGGAATATATATATAGTGCTGAGCTGCCTTTTTAAGCTGGACAAATATGAGGTACAATGTGCTTCAAGGGAAACAAAAAAGGAGCACATTAAAAACTGTCACTTGTATGAAGAAAATAACTCCTGAAATAGAAATGTCCGCATTTTCAGGACAAATGCATCACTATCACAAACAGACTTGTTAAATATTCTTCTTATGTTTCCTGGGAAAGTAAGGCTTCTGTAGCAAAATATCCCAACTGATTTCAAGTTTAAACATAATTTTGCTAAACATCTAACTCGTTATTAGGATTTAATGACTTACAAAGCCTAAACAGTCATAGATTTTATCAACAGAAAATTTATGATTTCATTATGATTCAGCAGAATTACCCAGAAATGCTTACAATTTTCAACTTTGTTCCTAATGTAATTCTGTGCATGATGTTTAGTCATCCATGCCTACAGAGAGAAATTTGATCAAGAGAATTGGGACATAGTTTAGATAGCTCCTGGAATCTTAATTTGTTTTGTTAGTGGTGGGAGTTTTCAGTGTCATACACTTCCTGTCCTGCTTCTGTCCCCACAGCATAACCCCAAGATGGGTCAGGCTGGAAGGGCCCACAGGGGCTCCTCTGGTGCCACCTCCCTGCTCCAGCAGGGCCATCCCAGAGCACAGGGCACAGCAGCGTGTCCATGTGGCTCTGGAATATCCCCAGGGAGGAGACTCCACAGCCTCTCTGCACCATCTGCTCAGGGCTGGGCACTGCCCAGGGCAGAAGTTCTGCCTCCTGTGCAGGGGCAGCTCCTGGGCTCAGTCCCTGCCCGTGGCTCTGGTGCCATTGCTGGGCCCGGAGCAGAGCCTGGCCCTGCTCTGCCCTCCCTGCACACAGGGACAGACAGGGACAGACAGCCAGGGACACACAGGGACACACAGGGACAGACAGGGACAGACAGCCAGGGACACACAGGGACAGACAGGGACACACAGGGACACACAGGGACAGACAGGGACACACAGGGACAGACAGGGACACACAGGGACAGACAGGGACACACAGGGACACACAGGGACACACAGGGACACACAGGGACACACAGGGACAGACAGGGCTGAGGGCTCCTCTCGGCTGGGGCTCCTCTCCAGGCTGAGCAGCCCCAGCTCCCTCAGCCTTTCCTGGGCACCGAGATGCTCCAGGCCCTTGCTCAGCTCCAGGAGCTCCTGTCCCTGCTGTGCTGAGGATCCAGAGCTGGACACAGCACTCCAGATGTGCCCCAGGGCTGGGCACAGGGGCAGGATCACCCTGAGCTGCTGCCAAGGCTCTTCCCCATGCCCCAGAGCACCCTCGGCCTCCTTGGCCCCAGGACACTCTGCTGGCTCAGGGACAGCTCCGTGTCCCCCAGCACCCCCAGGACACTCTGCTGGCTCAGGGACAGCTCCGTGTCCCCCAGCACCCCCAGGACATTCTGCTGGCTCAGGGACAGCTCCGTGTCCCCCAGCACCCCCAGGACACTCTGCTGGCTCAGGGACTGCTCCGTGTCCCCCAGCACCCCCAGGACACTCTGCTGGCTCAGGGACAGCTCCCTGTCCCCCAGCACCCCCAGGTCCTTCCCTGCAGAGCTGCTCCAGCTGGTCGCGCCCAGTAGTTTTGCTCCTCTAAATTTACCAGAATATATCACTCTAGGAAAAAAACTTTCCATAGAAATGTCTGTATCCATGGGTGTCAAAGAGGCTCTTTCCATCAGCTCTTACACAAAAAGAACACACAATGTTATGTTTTAGAAATGTTTGGTCTCTACCTTACCTACTTTAAACACACATCTCACAGGGGCACAGAGCACTGCAAGGCAACTGAGAACCACAGTCAGCAACCAAATTATCTCAGAACAAAATGAAGCCCCAATTTCACAATTAGGTTTTGGAAACATCTGGAAAGGCAGACAGGTCTGATCAGTAGGGATTCATGCACACTCAGCTAAGAATTAAGGTCCATCAGGAGCAAAAGAGGTGAAAAATCCTGAAGGATTGGGCAACTGGTAAATAGATTAGGAAGGCAAATGGTTATAAAAATTCTAGGTGAATAACACTTTCAGAAGTCTTTTATGCAATATTACTTTTAATGGCAGCTAACACAAATGTTATGGTTTTCCAGCAGAGCAGATGGAACTTTATCATTAGCAGTTTTACAATATTTTTCAGAAGCAGACTTTAGAATTTCACACCAACTTTATATCACTATGTAGAGCTCCTTCTTTCTGTGTTCTACAAAAACAGCCCCACAAATAAATAAAAACAATATCAACTTCTACCTCCTTTCATTACTGGTTTGAGTATTGTTCAGGCAGACAGGAGACAGGAGAACTGTCTCTAATTTAAAGGACTCTAAATTTACAAGATCTTCAGAGGAATCACTTATAGGTGGCACAGCAAGGGAATGGAAGTATAACAGGAGGTACCAATAGTACATTCTGGAACTCTTTGGCTAAATGGAAAACTTCATTTTGTCTGGTTTTACTGCTAATACGTTTCCAGGAAAATACTTAGTGAGACACTGGAGCAGAAGTTCTAAGAGTGTCTTCAAAGCATTTTCTTTTCAAGAGATGAAGAGCAACAACCCCACGGTGAGAGACTGTGCAGAATTCCCACTGCTGCACATCTAATTGCAATTATGAACCCCCCCACCTTAAATGGATAAATACCTTCAGAAATTCCCAACAGCATCATTTAAAAATAAAATTTAAAAATACCTTGGTAATTACCATGTTTCAATTCTCAGGAAAATAATCTGCCTTCAAGAGAATCACCTGACAGATGTTGCCATCTACAAAGTCCAGTGAAAATAAGTTGTTTTCATGGACAAGATGCCTGACCCTGTTGTTTTATAGCTGCCAACAGCACACAAAAATGCTCATTCAATTTAGTTGAGACCAATTCTTTTGTCTAGCAGGGAATCTTGGTATTATTTTCCCTTCATCTTCAAAGTGATATGTGACCTTTTGTTGTTTCATTGATAACTACTTATAAAATATAATAACACATAACTTAAATGTGCAGGCATTTACTACAACAATCCCAGGTCTGGTCAAATTAAATTCCCAATGCTGCAGCCATGGAATACATGAGCAGGCATCACAAATCTAGAATCAACTCTCTATGCTGGCGTGTGCAAATAAGTTCAAAACAAACACAGAAGCCTCTGAAATTGAGAGATCCAAACCAAACGAGGCTGTGGGATAACACCACAGTCATTTAATGTCCTGATTTTATAAATGTTGAATAGCAGAACAGGGAGACAACTTGCTCCTGACTAATACATTATCCCAGGAGTAATGAGACAGAACTGACAGATGAGAAAGGAAGTCATGCTGGTATTTTCCTCAGACACACTGCTTTTTTTCTGAGTAAAATAAAAATAATGATGCTTTCCAGGGAAAAGCCATTGCTGTCAGAGCCATTTTTTAGAAAGGTTCAACCAGGACAAAATATTGACAAGACCCAAAAATTGACAACAAGGAAATCCAAATAAACTGCTAAGACAGGCATCTAAAATGAATAAATTAATTTTACTAGGCCCAATAAGATTCTCTGCTCTGTACACCAGGCAGTCATTTGGAGCCTACTCCACTGGAGCTCATTAAAGATTTCTTTTGACTTCTGTGATCTTTGGTAGAGGAGCTGAGACTTTTTTAACTATAAAAAGAAAACATTCCAATTTGCACAGGTGCAAATTACAGTAAAAGGCAGGGGGAAGAAAGAGGTAAAATTAAGACCTTAATGTATTATTTTATGGCATAAATAACAATTTGAAAGGTTAATCTAGTAGTACCATGCAGATGGTCGTTAAATGAGACCTTCTCTGGCTTGCAGGAGGTGAAGAGCTCTGGGGAAAATCCAGAAATTGTCCCTGTGTGCTGATGGATTGCAGTTGTCACATTATAGGAAAAACCTCTTTTCCCTGGCTCAAAAAGCACTGAACTCCTCTTTTTTGGTGCATGACCTTGAGAATGGTATCTCTACACCAAGAGATTTAACCTTGATAAATCACTTTTTTTTGTACACACCTCACATATTTAGACTACATCCACTCATTTGCTGGGCTTGCTGTAAGCAATTTGAGCTGGCTTCAAATTTCTGTGAAAAAGTGAAAACCATCCAGTGATGCCCCTTTTTGGCACAGTGCTGGTCTCCTTCCACAAGGACTCCTCAGCAGGAGGTGCTGGCTAAAAGCTCACCCCAAATCATGTGGGCCAGAAAATCCCCCCGAAGATCACCTAGTCCAGCTGTGGACCAGCTGAATGTCCAGGTACAGCAACTGACCCACATTTTTTCATCCTTTCTCTTTGCTGTCAGTGCACTTCTGTGAAATATCATGGTTGCCTTCGCAGACCTCCCTTCTGTCAGCTCCAGCTGAGCTTTGAATTTCCAAATTCTCTCCCTGCATGCCAAGGCAATGTCTCTGTGTTCCTCCAGGGTAACTCATCAGTGCTTCCACTTTCCCTGTGCCTCCTCCTTGAGTCTGAGCTCCTCATTTAGCCGTGCTGGCCTCCTTCTATGTGTGCTTGATGTTCCAAACCCTGCAGTTCCCTGTTTCTGTGCTCTGAGGAAGCTGTCTCTTAATAAATACCAAGCAGCTGTCCTGTGTCTCTCTGCCTCTCCAGGGCAGCCTTCCATTATGCCTGCAAAGACAATCCCTGAGTAAGCCAAAATTTGCTTTCCTAAAATCCAAGCTTGTGATCTTTTTCTGACTTTGTCTGACAGGATTTAAAGCTCCAATACAGGTTCCTGCAGGGAAGGATTGCTGTGCCCTTGATATTTTTTGCCAGTTTGTCCTTGTTTTTAAGGAGAAGATTGAGCAGAACATTTCTGGTACTCAGCTCAGCATTCACCTGCCTTAAGAAATTCTCTTCTGCTGCACCCAAGCCTATTATCCAACAGATTTTGGGACAGCTGGAGTCTCACAGGGATTCAAGAGCCTCTGCTTTCCTGTATTTGTGAACATAAGAATTTATTTCACTCGCACCAATGTTTTATCTCTGTGTCTACTGGCAACAGCACCACTAAATCCACTTCTAAAGGTGGCAGTGTCACCACCTTGTTCTGCTTGTCCCTGTGCCTCTGCTGCTCAGCTGGGAGCTGGACTGCCACGTGTGCCACCTCCTGAGAGTTACAGGTGTAAGGTCCTACCAGCAGGAATGGGGGGAATTAATGGAGAATTGATAAAGTGCAGTTTTATTTTCTATTAAACTTTCACTGCTCATCTTCCCACTCTGATTGTTGATTGTCTGATCTCAGAACTGTGCTCTGATATGAGATGCTGGGGAACTTAAAACCAAAATTTTTATCTCTTGGTCCTCTAGCACATCCACATCCAGGAGAGCATGTCACTGCATTTCAGTGCAGCTGCAAAAAGGGTGACAACAATTCAGGAGAATAAATCTCTAGAAAATGGCTCCTGGTGCTTTCAGAAGCAAAACAAACAGTATTTACTCTCTCTTTTTTTTTTTTTTTAATAGCATAAGCAAGAGACTTGGAAGTCTTTACTGTTATTTCAGCTCAAATAAGGAATGTTTTTGTCTTCTTGCTGCTCTTATCCCTTCGTATTGTAGTGACTTTTTCCTCCTTGGTGCTTCAGCAGTGGAATTGAATGCAGATGGGACAAAGGCAGGTGCAGCACCAGACAGTTCATTTTAGCCTGATTCCCTGAGCTATGACCCTCCCAATTCAGGGTTTTTTACATGGTTTACTAAACTGCCAAGAGTTTAAAGTGGCAATGAGCTCCATTCACACAGTCCAGCCTCATCAGATCATTCTCTCGTTTTAAACCAGAGATTATTAAACATCACTGGGTTTGGGGAATTGGACAAAGAAATATTCTTAACAACTTTGACACACATATTTCATCTTTGTGAAAGAAGCACCAGCAGTCACACAGCCAAATCCCACTGAAATCCCTTTCTTGTGAGAAAGACAACTCCCAAAATACCAAGGTGTTTTCAACTACCTTTACCTGAAAGCTCAACAAATACCTGTGACAAAAATTTTAAAGCTACTTATCCAATGGCAAAGGTGCTATGCTGGCAATTCCTTACCTTTCCAACAAAGGATAATATTGACTTATCATCATCACCCCAATCTAATAAAGCAACTCATAATTTATTGAACGAAGATTCAGTAAAGAATAAGCATTAGAGTCCAACTTTCTGCCAAAAAAAATCTAAAACAAATCAAAAAATACCCCTTCAAATTTCTTCATTGTCTTGGTTTCAAAATTGCTGACCATAAGAAACTCTAGTAAAAATGTCAAAGACTTGCAAAAAAAATATATAGATCAAAGTAAAAGAAACTTATAATTTTAAGCTTAGATTAGAAAACTAATGCTTAGATCTGAGTATCCAATCAGTAAAGTGCATCTCATTATCTAATGCTAAATAGAGCATAAAGCTCTTCTCTCAGTTTTCCAAAACTTGCGTTCCTACTTGGATACTGTCACAAAGCTCCCATGATGAGAAATTAAAATGTAGGGATTCTTTCTTTGGTTTGGAGCCATTGAATTGTGTTGGCTGGAAGAATAGAAAAAGCACAACATTTATGAGTAAAAAAACTCTGAATAGCTGAGCTTTTCATTTCTAATGTAGTGAAGTATAAATACATTGGGAATATTAAGATGGATTGTTTCTTTTAAAATAGCATAAAAAGCTATTCCATAACTTCATGTTTCTAACAGCAATGGAAGCACATTCTGATTTCCAGTCTAACTGTATTTATGCTTAATTTATATGTGGTCTATCTCATAGAATTATTATTTTTAAAGTAATCCTTCTCCCAAAGCTTATTGCCTGCAGTTTTCCAGAAACAGCAGCCATTTCCCCTCTCAACCTTTATTTTGCTACCTAAATAAGTCAAGATCTTTTTATCTGCTCAAATAAGACCAGTTCTTTATTCCCCTCATAACACTCGTCTTTTCCAAAAGTGCTCCTGTTTTCCTGCACATTTCTGAATGGCCACACAACTACTAGCAATAAATTATTTCCTTAGAGAAGTTAATAAAATGTTCCAGTAACAAGAAAAATACCCAGAAGACAACTACACAACAAACCAAGTATTCTATACAGAGTTCATGAATCATGTTTGGAAACTCCATTCAGGCATGGGGATTCTAGTGTCAGTGTCTATAGAAAATCTCAGAATACACCTAATTTCTAGAATGACTGACAGTGTCAGCNAAAAAAAAAAAAAGGGGGGAGGTGGTAGGAATTTTAAATTGAGAGAAAAAATCATCCATTACAATACAACAAAAATCTATAAATTACATTCCTCATTTTTTCTCTGGTTTTGATATATACAGAAAGTGATGGAAATCGATCTGCACCTTTTCCAAGCCCTGTAATACAGCTTTGCTTTGAAAGTCGGTTTTGCTCAGGCTTAAATAGAAAGGTTTAATCTCTGCATCTGCTTGGGCCATTATTTTGGAACAGTTTTGCTTTCCTATATTCAGCCTCAGAACTCTCCAGTGATGCCAACATCCCCAAAACTGCAGCTCACTTTAGCAACAGCACCCAGGATCATTTCCTCCCCCTCCTCCCCCACACACAGACTATGGCTGTAACTTTTAATTTGGAATTCAGATTGTGATAATCTGTACAGAACCCAAAGTGTTCTCAGGAAAGGCTGTTGCACAGTAAATACAGCAAGAGAGCGAAAGAAAGAAAGGATGAGGGTACAGGAAAGCAAAAAGCAAAGCCAATGGCCGTGCTTTGAATATTTTAACATTCTTTAGGAAGGTTTCGTTATCATCTCTATGTATATTTATGATGTATGTGGTTTAAAATAAGAGGGACAACACTTGAAGCAACAAATTTAAAAATTACCTGGATTGATTGATTCATTATAAATAAGCAATGGAATATAAGCAAACTGTGTTTGGCTACCAACACAAGTGTCATTCAATGTTCAATATTAAGTTGAAAAAGGGAACCTTTTATAGAAGTTTAATCTACCCATCATAAATCCCTGCAAGCACATATCAGTCACTGGGACCTTCCTGCTCTTAAATATCTGTGTGCATGTGTGGTTTTATGTAAAAATAAATAAAGTTTTATTTATTTTTAACTTTATGTTAAACTAAATAAATAAAGCTCAATAGTCCAATTTCTATTCAAATGTTACTTGGAATTCTGTCTTCAAAGGATCAAGGATCAGTCTCCTATGAATATATTTGATCCACATTTGTAAATACTACTTGAAATTTTAGCATTAACCAGGCAGCACTCGGAACTTGATTGGAAAAGAATGACGTTGAATTTTTTCCCCAGGGTGAGGTAAAACAGTACGTATGATCAGGAGCAGTTCCTTTCCAGCATGTAAAGTTCCAGGTGTGCCCTCCAGCACACCCCCAGCACAGCTCCAAGCCAACCAAGACTTAGAAATGCAACAGCTAACTCAGAAAGGGGGAAAGAGAATTAATAAAAGACCTTTGTAGCCTTGTGGAAGAAGACTCCAGTGTCATTTAAATGTCTTATACAGAGCTTGGCAAAGGAATTTTAAAAGACCCTGGTATTGTGAGCTAGCAGAAGTTGGCACATCCCTGACCCCTTAAACCCATCCCTCCAGCAGCAGTGCCACCTCTCACCCTGTGAGATCCTATTCTGCTTTGCTGTGAGTGTTATATGAACCACCTGAGAATTAAGATTATTTTTCTTCTGCTATTGATTAGTTCTGGAAGTAGTTCCCCATATAATTGCTGGGATTTGGTCTATAGGGCAAGAGTCCAGATGCAGGGTAAAAGATGTGCACATTTGTTACACATTCTGCACAGTTTCCTGTGCAACTCGAATGGAAAAGGGTTTTGGGAGAGGATTTCCCTTTAAGACGGAAAATAATGTGGATATTCTATTACTTAACAGAACAGGACTCTGAAATCTCATATGAGCCAAGACTTTAAAATTCACACAAGACAAGATTACAGCAGTCCCAGTAACAGACTGTGAGGATAACACTGGTCTTCTACTTGATGAAAATTACTTAGGAATTATGATCTGTGCTGCATGAACTTCTTCCAGATAGCTCTGTGCACATGAAACTGTAAAAGTTATGCCTTAATTAAGCCACATTCTTTCCAACTGGTCTGCTTGCCACAAGCCTCAGACAGGAGGATATTTGTTTGTCTCTAATCCTGAGCTCGGCCTGACACAGCTCAGGTACCCCGAGCATCTCTGCCCATTCACCAGGTGTGCAGCAAAGACAAACAACAACTTCATCTCAATTTTCAAAAACATTCTATGGCTGCAAAACACATTTTTCAAAAGGACTTTCCATTGTTTAACAGCCTGCATGAGTATTAGTAGGTTAAGATTAAGAAAAGAAGCACAAAGAAAATATATTTTAATTAACACTGATTAAAATTAGGATGCAAAGCAGGCACATGAATATGAATTACAATTCCTAAACAGAAGAATTGTCCTTTGTAAAGTACAAGTAACATACACAGAAAAATATTACAAGAGAAACACATATCCCAGCTCAGCTATTATGCAAAGTTAAGGCCATGAAAGTAACCTTTTTAGTTTGTTATGCCTTCCTAATTCAATTAAATGAGAACAAAACTAAGATGAGGATTACATTTGCAAAGACATTTAGTATCATTAACAGTGTCTTGACAGGGAGCTTTTTTTCCCTTTTTTTATTTCCTGAAAGAGAAAAAAAGATCATGCCTTTGAAGCTTTCTATTTTTTAAAGCAGAAAGAAAAGCACTTAAAAGTGAAAGCCTGTACAAAAAAAATTTTAACCCATGAATAGTTTATGAATTCCATGGGTGAGGAGCTCATCTGACATGACCTTTTTTTTTCTATAATGGTATTAACTTGTGTTGCCAAAGAAAAGATTAAAACAATGCCAATATTTTCAGAGCATCCGTTTAGCAGCACCACAATTTTTTGTCTTTTTTGTGTTGTTAAAGCCCAAAACGTAAACTTGCTCTCCTCCGATGATGGATCAAAAAGACTGGTTTCATTAATTTCAGGGAATTTTAGCCCTTCAGAGGTACAACAGACAAGGCTCTTACAACGTTTGGGTGCACAGTGAACTATTGACAAACACAGAGGCAGGCAGATCCTGCGAGAGCAAACTCTCTGCAGTCTGTGCTCCAAGGTGAGACAGCTGAACCAGCCCTTCCCTGGAAATCCTTGGGCGAGAGGAGCAGCCTCACCGAGCTGCAGTGCACACCTGAGAGCACAGCAGTGAAACAGAGCTGTACTTGTGTGTGACTGCACGCAATTCTGCATGCCAGCCTCAGGCACATCTAAAACCAGTTGTGGGAGCAAAGAAACCCCTGTGGAAGACACAGAAACTTTGGAAAAAAAACAACCAGAAAAAAAAAAAAAAACAACCCAAAAACCAAACCACACACCCAAACAAACAACACAGAAAATGGCAGCAAAAACAAAGAAAAAATATCCTTAATCTCTACCCTTAATTGTAGAACTAATTACAAGTCTAAACTGGAAGCAATATATCTTTATTTACACCATTTTCCTGCTAAGATTCCATGCAGGAGCATCTCTCTGCATACCTCGTCAGCAGCACCAGCACATTGTGTGCAGACAGCTCTGCTGTCAGCTCCCGCGCAGAAATCACCACGAACTCTCATTTTCCTTTTATTACAGTCAACAGATGAATTTTCACTGTGTTTTTCACATTTGTTTAAGATTCTTGTAGAAGACATATTTATAACCCAGATACTTCAAATAACTGACACTGCATTTCTATTCCTAGAGAACAAAGACAAATAAGATGCATCGAAGAATTTCCCTTTACATTATTTGCTGTTGTGTGTCTTCACTCTGATGCTCCATTCCCCTCGAGCAGGCTGCATGTTATGTAATGGTGTGGATTTGACAATGCTGCGGACAATCTGCAGCAACATCGTAAAACCTGGTCAAGCAGATCTGTTCCTCCAATCTGTTCCTCAGTACCAGGCTAGTGACACCACTCCCACCACCCCACGCCCGGAAAAATCTTTAAAAATGTCTGATGGATATTTAACCTTTTCTTGCCACTCTTGGACTACAAGCTAAAGAATTATTTCCTGTTATTTTATGTAAAAGTGCAGTAAACAGCAGAAAAAAACTCTTCTCTCCTTTCATTCTCTTTGGATGACTGATTTGACTGCAAAGCATCTCTACAGCCTTGACAGCAGAGTGTCCTGGGGGTGCTGGGGGATAGGGAGCAGTCCCTGAGCCAGCAGAGTGTCCTGGGGGTGCTGGGGGACACGGAGCTGTCCCTGAGCCAGCAGAGTGTCCTGGGGGTGCTGGGGGACAGGGAGCAGTCCCTGAGCCAGCAGAGTGNGGGCACATCTGGAGTGCTGTGTCCAGCTCTGGATCCTCAGCACAGCAGGGACAGGAGCTCCTGGAGCTGAGCAAGGGCCTGGAGCATCTCGGTGCCCAGGAAAGGCTGAGGGAGCTGGGGCTGCTCAGCCTGGAGAGGAGCCCCAGCCGAGAGGGGCCCTCAGCCCTGTCTGTCCCTGTGTGTCCCTGTGTGTCCCTGTGTGTCCCTGGCTGTCTGTCCTTGTCTGTCCCTGTGTGTCCCTGTGTGTCCCTGGCTGTCTGTCCCTGTCTGTCCCTGTGTGCAGGGAGGGCAGAGCAGGGCCAGGCTCTGCTCCGGGCCCAGCAATGGCACCAGAGCCACGGGCAGGGACTGAGCCCAGGAGCTGCCCCTGCACAGGAGGCAGAACTTCTGCCCTGGGCAGTGCCCAGCCCTGAGCAGATGGTGCAGAGAGGCTGTGGAGTCTCCTCCCTGGGGATATTCCAGAGCCACATGGACACGCTGCTGTGCCCTGTGCTCTGGGATGGCCCTGCTGGAGCAGGGAGGTGGCACCAGAGGAGCCCCTGTGGGCCCTTTCAGGGGTTCTGTGATTCTACCATTTGCTGACTAAAATTTCATTCCCAGTGGTGGTGGAAATCTGTTCCAAACTCCTTATTCCAGTTCACACTGCCTGCAGCTCTTCAGGACACAGAACGGTCCAAGCTGAACCCAGGACACACAGGCAAGGCTCTGGGAAGAGCACAATGCTGTTGGCTGCCTGGCAAGCCCTACTCTGCATCACCCCACTCCCTTCCCTGTCCTTTCTCCTCATTCAATGGAGGCATTTGGCTGCTGAGGAAATCGAGGCAGACAGGGAAGGTCACTGTTCCCAATTGTTAGTCTCAGCATACAAATGTGCCTTTTGGCTCCCCAAACAGTGACTGTGTCCTATTATTGATAAAGCCTTGAAAAGACTCTAATGCATCTTCATTTCAGAAAACAACTGCTTTCAAGGTTGCTCCGAGAAAATAAGCAGCCAGAATGCTGAAGAATTCTCCAAGTTGGCATTCTCCCGAAGATTAAAAGATAATAACACTTCTATTAGAATCACTCTGCTACGCTGTATTGATCTCATCAGGGAGGCCACTGCAGGTTTAATATGAACAGAGAAGTTTTAGAATTAATCATGGGAGTTTTTATTATGGTTCATAGGGCTCTTCATTCAAATGGCATCGTTTGCAATATTTATGGCCTAGATTGGTTGCCATTATTAAGTGCAAGTGTGCCACATGGTGTCTGGCCTGCTGTGTTAAAACACAAAGTCATTCTTCAAAAGTAAATCTTATCTAAACTATGCACAAAAAGCCAATTACTTTTTGATTTACATTTTAATTTCACATTCAGCTTTCTCCTTAAATACAAACCTCTTACTTAATCTTGTTTTGGATTAACTAGCACAGGCATACAAGGTACTTTCCATAGCTTTAAGTAGACTCTTACAGCATATTAATGCACTCTGCTCAAAAAGATGTATTTGGACAGTGACAAGGCGCACTCTCTGTGTGAAAGAAGAAAATGAAAAGGTGGAAGAAATAGAGCACCCTGCAAAGTGGACTGGCCACTGATCTTCAAGATAAAACACACTCATTAAGAATTTCAACTTAGACTGTGCACTTGGAAATGAAAAAAGTGTTCATCAGTGTCAGAACAAGCCCTCAGTGACCAGATCCAGTAGTGATTTAAGGTAGAGCTCTTTCATTTCTATGTTCCTTGCTTTGCTGGTTTGGTTTTTTAATTTTCTTTGCCACTGCTTCAGCCAAGCTCAGATTTCAGTCATGCTCATTCCTGTTTGCCTGATCCCACCAGCATTTTCCTGCCATGAGGATGACAAAGTTGAACTTCACCAAAGGTGAATGAGCAAATGCAATCCTGATGCTAAGTTATTAAATTAATTAAAGTCCTGGGAAAACATGAGAGGGGGGTTCGTTTTGGTTTGTTTCTTTTAAACCATGAAGAAATTTAGAGAGTCTGGTATAGTATGTTGAAATTTTTTGTCCTAAATCTCAGATTCTACTGAGTTTTTAGTGAATTTTGGGCAAGAAAACTGCAGTGACCTTTGCAAGGCCATATAAGGAATGTCCACAACAATTTCCCATTAAACCTAATCATTAACCTATAATAAAATTAGTAAGAATTGCTTGTAGAAACATCTCTGTTGACTTTAAAATCCCTCTTATTCTCTTAACTCTATTTGAAAACAAGCCATTATTATGACATTCATTTAATTTGAGGGACTAATTATACGTGGCAAGCACATACCTAAATGCTTTGAAGGGTGGAAAAACATTTAATGAACTCAGAGAAAATTGTATTTATCTGCTTAGTCACTGCAATAAAACAGGTCTGCTCATGCTTTTTTCTCCACACAGCACAAGGTAGAAAGCAGCAATAGAGAAAAGACAAAATAAAAATGAATTGGCAAAAGCCTCCCAATTTATTAAGACTGCAAGGGATATTAATTTACAAGAAATAAGCATTATCTTAGGTTGCAAATGCAAGATGTGGCTGGGGGTGTGTTCTGTAGTGCCATCTGTTAGAGATGGGGCAGTTATCTTCTGTTAATTGGGACACCTGTTAAAACCAGGTGGGGCAGTTTTCTTTATCTCTTCCATGACGCATCCTCTCTCCAGGAGATATCTTCTGTTCATGGGCCATTGAGCCTCACTGCATGACTAATAAAATTTACATCATCCCATTGGGAGATGCTCCGCCCAGGAGGAGGAGCCAAAAATTTCTGCCTGAATAGAATCTGAGCCTGGAGCACCACAGGCAGCCCTTTCCCACTGGATTCCCAGAGGAGCAGCCTTCTTCTCCCAGAGGAAGACCAGGCCCATCTACACCACCACCAGACCTTCAGAGAAAACTCCCCCCTTGTACAGGATCACTGCTTTAGCAGAACCACATCTGTCACTGCAGGAGGAGCAGCCACCATTTAATGGGACTGCTGCCAACACCCTGACCCACAGGGTGTCAGGTCGTATTCTGACTCTGTCAATTTTGTTTTGTATTACTGCATTTTTTTTTCCTAATAAAGAACTGATATTCCTGCACCCATATCTTTGCCTGAGAGCCCCTTAATTTCAAAATTATTATAATTTGGAGGCAGGAGGTTTACATTTCCCATTTCAAGGGAGGCTCCTGCCTTCGTTAGCAGACACCTGTCTTTCAAACCAAGACATACATTTATTAGGGATGTAAAAGCTCTTAATTAGGTAGAAAAACCAATGCCAAGTTGTCCTGAGGCACAACTGCAGAAGCACCTGCTCTCCAGTCCCCACCTGATCCCAGCATTCCCTGTCTCAGCTCAGTCCTTCCAGTATTCTGCTGTGAAGTGTCTCCAGCAATTCCTGCATTCCCCTGCACAAAAGGACAGGGGAAACAGAGTGACTTTAACCATGGTATCATACACTTGAACATACACACACAAATTTGTTTTCATCTTGCACCTATTCCAACACACTCAACTTCCATAAACAACACTCCCAATGAATTCTTTGCTAAGAGAGACACTAACACACGACATTTCAGCCTGATGGCGAACAGCAGTTTATCACAACATGCTGGTAGAGCTGTTTGCTTCTGCTTTCTGTATATTCTGCATTTAGTGGGGAAAATAAATATATTCATCATATTCATAACTTTGTAGATCACTGCACTTTAAAGCCAACAAAATCAAAACCAAGATTGGAATACACCCCATTCCTCTCACAACAACCTAGGAATCCATGTATGCTCTTATTTTGATAGCTAGTGAAAAATAATTGTTTGGAGTTTTGTTTTGGGGTTTTTTTAAAGCAACTACCTATCTACGGTGCAGCAGAACTCTGCAAATGAACTCTTGGATCACAGCACCACCTTATCTACTCCTCTTTACCAGCCAAATAACATATTGACTATCATTCTCACCTCTGACAGATCTAACCAAGTCTCCCAGAGTAAAAGATTAGGAAGTTAATCCATTTTGAAGTCTTGCTGCAAGATATTAATGCTTTCAAAAACAAAAGTGATGGATGAATATTATTCAGGTCAAATAAAATCAGAATTCTAAGAAAAGCTAGCCAGGTTTCAGTTCCAAGAAACAGTGTATGATAAAACCAAGCCATGAGATAGGGCATCAAACGGGAATTCAAATACTTTTATTCCTAGTTTAGGGAGATATTTCAACTTCATAATTGATTTAATACTAGAATGCAGTTTTCAGCAAGTCTATTCAAAATTTACTATAGGATGCTTTGGGAGAGATGGCTCTAATACCATCTCTGTTTTCAGTATCATTCTTTAATTTCATTTTCAGTAATTTGCAGCCTCTCCTGCATGTATGTGCCTACACACACCATGTGTTTGTGTATCCTGATACACGCACACATAAATCCACCACTAAATCCAGATTTCATACCTATATATTTGCACATGAAAATACACCCTTCTGAAATCCTCCCTGCGCTGCATTCAACACCTTAAGTTCATATTTCAGGCTCTATTGAATTTACATATTTTTTAAAGTGAAATTGCCTATGCAATAATGTTCAAGTGGTTGTCATTAATTATGCACTTGTATTTATGTCATAATTTAGTGTGCACTTGAGAACAGTAATTCAGATTCACTTAGATTTGGTTCCCCAGCTAAAGGGAATGAGAATAATTGATACATTAAGAGGGTAACTTTGGCTGGCCAAGATGGGAATCCCCAAACAGAAATAACCAGAAAACATCTCCAGAGGGTATCAGGAAAGGCTGAATACACAGAAACTCACCTGAAAATATAAAGCAGGGCAGTATGGGCAAATCACCAAGTTGCACCCAAGATTCAAGCATTCTCTGTGCTTTTACATGTATTTAAGGTGCCCGCTAGAGATTTAAGGTGTACAATACCTGGGAGCTACTGCTACGCTTCCTGCAGCTTCCTAAAGGAATAAGGGAAAAGAGGGAAGGAAGAAGGTAGAGGTTTCTAAAGAACAGACAAGAGAAATACTACCAGACAAATGTTTGACTTGCACCAAGTTTTAAACAATGTTGCCTTGAAATTAAATATATTTCATTAAAAAACAAAGAAATCAGCAACCAAAAAGCCCAACCCAAAGTTTAACTCCTAGAAGAGGCATCTATAGAAGAATAGGTATGCCCCCATTTTCCCTTGAGGTTATTTTCTAGATAAAATGGTAAGGAACTGTAAAACACTTATAGAAGCCCCTCTTCAAAATTCTTCCTTAATTTTCCTTGTTTCTATGATACACTGCCTCAGAAATTCTGAGTCAATTCTGATAACTCTGTTCTCTAGAATGATTTTCAAATCACCAACTGTTGGGAAGGATGATGCAGGAAGGCCTTGCAGAGATGGTTTATTGGTGAAAGATTTTAAGAATGTAAAACCTGCAGAAGAGATAGAGTTAAAAGCAAAATTTGAGCTATAGAATGCGAAGCAGGAAGACGGTGATTAAGTTATCTGAAGACCAGGCCCCTGATGATTGAACAATACTGCTCCTCAGACAAAGGGATAAGGGGTTGGGCCCTGCCAGGTGATAGGGGAAAAAAAGGTGGGTTTGCCAGGTTTTTAGTATGGTAATATAATAGTTCTCATAGGCTGCATGTAAATTCTGTAGGTTTTGTACCCTGTACCAGTTGGTTGATGCTAACCAGAGTATTCAGCATAGAAGGGAATAAATGGGATTGTAAAAGGAAGTTCACTCTCTTAGGACCACGCTTTAGCCGGAGCTGGTCAGGTTGGCTGTCCCCACGAGCAATAAACCACGTGTCCAAAGAGCATTCCTGTCTCCGGAAATCTCTCGTCGAACCCCTGATAGCACCCAGCCTTTTCCAATAACCAACCAAAAATCAGTTTCAGTCAGAAGCTGATAGGCAAAATCCACCCCTCACAGACATGTTTTTATTTTACTGTTAAAGTAAAATAAAGTAAAATCATTTTTATTGAAAGAAGAAGGAACTTGACAGTAGAAGCCGTTTAAGAATGGCAGATAAACACAGCTTACACCAGACAACATAAAATAGCACAAGATTATGTTACATAGGGTTGTTGGTTGGAGGCAGGGATGACACAAACTCTCAGAAATCCATGCAACAACAGCAATGGTTTATTATGGAAGATTCCGTATATAAGGGGTTTGAAACTCCCTGGTTTAAACAGTTGGTTGGGATCTCTCTCCACCCAGATCTCTGGCCAGTGGTATGCCTGCATCTAAGCTTGAACAGGGTTGGCTGAGGGTCCCTGTATAGGTTTGAATCCAACCTATCCGGGGACTTCTTACTGTGACAGATTATGAACATCCCTCTGGATAATTGTGACTTAACAGAAGTCCACAGGTAACAGCATCCTCCTATGAGGAATTACTGATAGCACAATGTTGTGTAAGAAGGAACAGATTCAAGATACATTTCCAGCCCTCAGCAAAGCTTGTTAGCTCAAGTCTTGTGGCAGAATAACCCAGAATCCCAATCCTAACAGAGTCACAAAATTCAGAACAAATGTCTTCCCCAACCTTTGGCTTAGCAGCCACCACAGGAGCAAGCGTGGTTTCCTCGGTGCCCCACACACACTCCATGGCTATGGGCTCCCGTGGGACACGGGCTGCATTCTGCAGCTGCCACAGAGTCCCAGATTGGAGCTGGGGGTGGCACTGCCAGACAGGCAGTGACGGGCAGCAGGGGCACAGGGATGTGGTGATGTCATGTTCAGGTATGTCACCTGACAGTGTCAGCCTCAGCAGCCCTGCAGCTGCCACCTGCTCAGCCTAGCACAGCCACCTGGGCAGCTCACGGACAGCCATGGGAGCCCATGGGCACAGGGAGACAGGCACGGGGACAGGAACACAGGCATGAGGACACAGGGACAGGGACACAGGGACACAGGGAAGTGAACACAGGCTCAGGCACAGGGACTCAGGGAAAGGGACACAGGGACACAAGGACAGGGACACAGGCACAGGATCAGGGACACAGGCGTGGGGACAGGGACACAGAGACACAGGCACAGGAACACAGGGACACAAGGACACAGTGACCCAGAGACACAGGGACAAGCACTGCCCAGCTGCCCTTTGTCCTCCCCAGCACCACCCCCTCTCCTTGGGTACTTCCAGGTCCCACAACAGACACATTGGAAAACACCAACCCCACATGGAAATACAAAGAGTTAAGGTTAAATCTCACATGTAGAGTTAATCCCGATTTTCTTCCCAATTCTGTTTGAAAGCAAATACAAAATACAGCACTACAGAGCATCATGTGCACACAGCACATTACTCCATGAGTTATTTTGTTTTAATTTTGGTGAAAAAAAACCCACAATATAAAGTTGGCTTCAAAGTCAAAGTCCACTTTTATATTTGGAAAAAAATTCCTGGAATAAGTTGTCTTCAGTCGACTGACAATGCACCATTTCAGAAAAATAATTTTAAACTGTCAGTGATCTGCTTATTACATGCTTGACTAATTCCTTGAACAGAGGAAAGCCCCACATGACTGCAGAACAGATAGAGGAGACGGATGATATATGGACTCTCTTTCCATAGAACCCAATTGCTGGTTTCTATAAATATGAAAAAATATTTTTGTGATACTAGCAATAGCAAAACATGACTTAGCCTCCTAATCTGTTTGAAAATGCAAAGTTTTTTTCACAGTGAGAAAAAGCCTTCAATGTGCCTTGGATGCAAAGATGAATTAATGTCTCAAATCCCTACAGTGTAAGTCTGATTACAAATTTCTAACTCCCATTTAGGGTTTTAATATGGCAGAGATTCACTGGGAATACATGGACTGAGATTCATTTTCATTTTCCTACTGGGAGGTGTTTACTGCAAAGAAGCTCAACTTTTTGTATTGTACACTGATATTCTCCCTAATTATTTTTATACCCCACACCCTCATGAATTCCCTGTGATCTTTGTCAAGGGACCACATCTAAAACCCAGCCATCTTAATCTTTTAGATCAAAGTGTGGACTGAATAGACTCAAAGTCAAATTATGGAATAAACTATTTTCAAAGCTAGAATAATAAATAATAGGCAATAAATGAGTAGCAGTGGGAGACTACAGAGCACCTTTCAACCAAAGAACAGGAGATTTTGTGTAGAGTGCTCATTGTTAACAGAGCCATGGGTGAGGACCACCTGGTTTAGTCCCCAAATAACAGGATGTCTTTAGAGGGGGGAATGGAGGACTTGGGGATGGGCCAGGGTTAGTTAGACGTTACAAACTCACAGAAAGTTTCAAAACCCTAAATGGGAGTTAGAAATTTATAATCTGACTTACACTATGGGGATTTGAGGCTTTATCATTGCTTCCAAGGCACATTCCAGGCTTTTTTCTCAATGTGAAGAACCTTTGCATTTTCAAAAACGTTTTCTCAGCTTGGCTTGCAAATTGGATACACGTTTATTTAGGCTGCCTGTCTGCCTGTTCATCTTCCAGTGCAGAAATACACCTGCAAAGCTACTGGACTGCTTGGGAAAGCCTTCCTGCAGCTCCATGCCCAGGAGCAGAGCCCAGGTCAGTGCACCACAGTAACTGCCCACCACCCCCACCCACACCAACCCAAAGCATCAGGGGGACAACACCCCTACACCTGGAGTAAGGCACTCTCTACCCAAACTGCTCAGCACTCTCTCCCAGGCTTTCCCAGACTCCCCAAGTGTGCCCACCATAACTCAGGTTTGGCTTATCTGAGGCCACCAAACCCACGGAGTCCACCCCCCTCAGTATTTATCCCAGTTGGGATGTTTCGACACCAAATGCACTTAGTCCTCACCACCTGTAGTAGAGCTGCTCTATTTCTACCAGATACAGCCTTGGTGCTGCTGCTGGAGTTACTAAATCTTTATAATCTCCCCAATTTACTCCCAAAACACCTCTATTTCAGAAGCCAAAGACCATATACTAACACACATTTCTAATTACAAGAGATGGGAAAATTGTTCTATTCCACCTCCAGTCCCTGACAAGAACATCACACCCTCTGAATTTCAGCTGCTCCTGTTTCTCTGGCAGGATGAGAGGCACGTACAACCCAGAAATGCTGGGCCTAGTCAGTGCCTAGCTGCATATGTCAAATTATCTACTGCCAATTCAGACTGGTTTAATTTCTTTCATAAGCGGTGGTGAATCACTTCTCTTAGCATATGGTTACACATCACGTGTCTAACTCTACTTCTGCCCTCTGAAAAATTATCTGAGGAGGGATTTACTGAAGTTTTAGATACGGAGAAATTCAGCAGTGAAAATTATTGATGCTCACCATTATCTGTTTGCATACATAGTCGGCAGGCTGGGCAGGGAATGTTCACATAGCAGTGCTGGATTAGTATTTTTAAACTCTTTCTATTATTGATTTAACCACTTGAAGCTGCTGGAAGCACAGTTCCTGTCACTGCTGTTAATGCAAGAGGCATTAGGGAAAATCCCTACTGTGGAAGTGTGCAAAAATGTTCACACCTTAATGGCAAGATTTCACTTTCCATCAGCATCCTGTACAACCCCAAATCCCCATTTTCATTCTGCTCAGCTAGATAAGAAACATGAAAGGGGAGAAGTTTGGGTTGTTTTGGGTTTTTTTTCTCACTTACTTTAGTCCTTTCTAAAGACCAGGATCCTGCAGTCTACCCAAACTGAGCGGAGTTTTTTCCTCAAGTTGTTCCATTAAAGCTAATGCAGCCACTTACAGAGCAGGGCTATTCAAAGAGAGCAATGGTATCAATGCAGCTCCGCGTGATCACAAGGCCATTAACAAGATCCTTAAAAAATAAGAAAGTGGATTTGTCAGATGCTGAAATGCACTGGACTATGCAATGCTGTTAAAAACTACTCTTGGCCAAGGCAGTGAGTAAATTAGTTTCTTAATTTAAAATAAAAATTAAGGTAACTGACTTCCGGACAACATGAATAAAGAAAAAAAATCCACTTAAAATTAAATTTTGTCTTCGCTGCAGCTGAAAGTTCATTCTGATTGAGGCAGGATGTGGATTGGTTTAAAAGCCATTCTAGTTCCACACTTGCCATGTCTTACTTTGAAATAACTCCTATGCAAAGCAGCTTTTACATGGCTCACAAAGGAAACACTCCAAAAATTATAATGATTTTCAAATTCATTGATAAGTATTATGTCCTTCACTTATTTTTCATGTTCCTGCATCTCTAGTCTAAGTGATTGTTTCATTGATGCCAACAAAAATTAGCACATTATTGGCATGAATCAAGTCTATTCGTTGCCTTGACAATGCTGCCCTTCAGTTATGTAAACACTTGAAAATTAAAAGTTCCAAACTATAAAAAATAGGCCTAAAAAACCCTCTCACTAGCCAAATCCAAACATATTTCACTTGTGCAAAACAAGGAAGCAAGGTAAATCTCATTGTATTCTTCCAGTGCCTGAAGGGATCCTACAAGGGGAATGAAGAGACATTTTGGACAAGGGCTGGAGGGACAGGACACAGGGAATGGCTCCCACTGGGGATGAGATATTGGGAAGGAATTGTTCCCTGGGAGGGCAGGCAGGCCCTGGCACAAGGTGCCCAGAGCAGCTGTGGCTGCCCCTGGATCCCTGGCAGTGCCCAAAGCCAGGCTGGACATTGGGACATTGGAAGGTGTCCCTGCCACGGCAAGGCTGGCACTGGATGGGCTTTAAGGTCCTTTCCAACCCAAACCATTCTGGGATTCTATAGATAACTGCAAAACCCCATTTCAAAATATCTCTGTATACTGAATATTTGGGTATGTCTGTGCACTGATTAATGTGCTAAACTGCTTCACCTGTCCCACCACCATCTGCAGCTCTGTTGGTTTCAAAGACCACTCAAAGCATCACTATCATGGAATGAGGGGCATTTCATTTCCTACAGAACTCTAAATGAGCAAAGCTGAAAAGCACAGGGGAAACACTGAAACAATTTGCTTTTTAAAAACATTCTACTCTGGATTTAAATACGAAATTCATATGATAAAGTCTATGGTTGATTATTAAGATGCTAGCATGCTTCTCTCACAGATCACTACTTGGTCTGTGGGTACAACTGATATGTAAAATGGGGCTATTGCTGCTTACAAATCCACATCTGGCAGAACTGTGAGATAGAGAATGATTTTCTATTTGAATTGAAAATACATAAGAAGAAAAAATAAAACTAACCAGAGAAGAAATGAGATAATTGCCCAAATTCAGCTACTATTCAATGAATTTATTCTAATTTTGGTCTGGAGAATTCCTAAAAGTGAAACTTTACAGCAACAGTGAAAGAGAAAAATTGGGGATATTTCAACTGTGCTACTCAGAAAATAGAGCTTCTGAACAGCAGCAGGGCTTGGATTTATGGTGCAGGAGAGAGGCACCGAACCTCTGACTCTCTGGGAGTACTGCTCTTTGACAGTCCCATGCTTGATTATACTAATTTTCTACTTCAGCAAGCAGCAAAATTTTATGAGATCCACCCCCATAGATGTTTGTTCCCTGACAATCTGGTGTACAGTTACAGAAGTTGCTAAATATGATTATTGCCTGGGAAGCAAGGAGAAAACAGAAATATTTGAACCCAGTGTGCTAATCCCAGTGATTCCCCTTCTGCCCTCCCACCAACAGCAATGCCAGTACAGGGCACTGCCACTCAAACCCCACAAACAGGGAAGCATAAACCAGTATATTAAGTTAATGACCACAAAATTATTTAGCTATATTTGAAGATAGCACATAGATAATATTTCTTTATGTCTTGCTCCAACAGAAGGTGGGGTTTTGTCTCTTTTAAGCAGAGGGTAGAAGGTTTGTAATTACCCAGCTGCAAATGGGGCACGAGTGCCTGCTCCTGTTGGAACCCAAAACTTAATACCTGTAGTCACAAATGCCTCAAAACACACAGAATACAAAGTAATTTTTTGGTGCAATTCCTTCATTTGTTATTTCTGTGTCTCTGTTTCAGTCTGTTCTCATCCTGTAAACAAAATTATTCCCTTTTTTTCCTGCTTGGCCTGTCAGAGTGATTTAATTGGGAGCAGAGCACTGTCCCCCCTGCCCTGATTCCCCCCAGTTATTTTTGATAAATCTGGGGCATTCAACCCCCTGCATCAGGCAGGTATGTCTGTCAGGAATCCTTTTCCCTGCTGCATGGAATTGCATTGTTTTATTAGCAAATGTTGCCAAACAAAGCAGTTCTGCAACAACTCATTTCCAGGCATATTATAGGGTTACATCTTAGACCAGCTTTACTGTTATAGATTTAGATTGAATCTGCCTCACTAAGTCCCGTTCTGGGCTGATGACAAAACCTGAGCTATCCATATGCTTAATTGCACTCCTAAATGGAACTCTTAGCAGGCAGTGGTGGTGATGGTGCTACAGTTGCTGTTTATGGAATTGTTCTCTAATTCTCTTTTTTTTCCTAAGCTGAAATATTTTTTCCTAGGACTTGCACACATTCTGATGGAGAATGGTATTTTTCATGAAATGTACTTGGCCTGGAAACAGCAACAGAAGGGAGAGGAAAAGCAAGTGAGAAATAATCAAATGAGGGAAAGAAAAGGTAACTGTGTACCCAGCCTGGGAGGAAATCATCCCAACCATGACAGCAGGCACAGCAAAGCCCCACAAAAGGGGCAGCAAGGTATCCAAGCACCCAAGGAGCCATCTGGGCTCATTCACCTCATCACAAACTCCTTCCAGACAAACATCACCTGCCAAACTCCCTGCTACGGCATCTCTGCTCTGGGCCAGGCACAGCACCCAGGGAGCAGCTGGAGCTGGGCCAGGGCAGGCTCAGGCGGCAGAGCAGGGAAAGGTTCTGCTCCCCCAGAGGTGCTGGCACTGCCCAGGCTCCCCAGGGAAAGGTTCTGCTCCCCCAGAGGTGCTGGCACTGCCCAGGCTCCCCAGGGAAAGGTTCTGCTCCCCCAGAGGTGCTGGCACTGCCCAGGCTCCCCAGGGAATGGTCCCGGCCCCGAGGCTGCCGGAGCTCCAGGAGCATTTGGACAGCGCTCCAGGGATGCACAGGGGGGATTGTTGGGGTGTGTGGGCAGGGCAGAGCCTGGAGCAATGATCCTGGTGGATGTTCCAGCTCAGGATAATCTATGCTTCAAATGATCTTTGTTCACAAAGTGATTCCTTTAAGGTAAATTATCCACATTGTGATAATTTGATGGGGAAATAAAGAAATTTATATGTGCACCAAAACTTTCAGGCCACAGCATTGTGCTTTCTTAATATTCATTGACATGAAAATCCCCCTGGACTTGTTGCTTGCTTTTTGAGTCTTTTCCCTGGTGTACACACAAGCTGTGAAATTGCCCAGGAAATTTCTTAAAGCAAAATTTGGACTGATGATTTGAAATTACATTCCCATTTCAAACAGGACTCAAATAAGTTTAAAATGGCAACAAAAGTTTAACAAGTAAGGAAATCAATGAGTCACTTAAACCATTGTGAGGCAGATTAACATAAAACTTAACAGAAAACATAAAATCATTAACTGGAAAAATTCTTGGTTTGGGTAGGGGAAGGCAACTTGGGAAGATACTATTTCTCACTAACTGAAGTGGAATGACAGAGTGGCTTAAAACACTTTATGAAAATTATTTCATAAACACTCTTGTGAAAGAGCTCAAACCTTTGAAGAGCAGTCTTCAAATCAAAATTGTTACTGAATTGCTTCACCTGATTAGAATTATGCTTTCAAAACTTTCAAAATATTTTAAAAATCCAAGCAACATGGCCCTTTCTTTGTCTCTCTGCTGTCCTGGCTCCTTCCTCCTCGCTGTAGCAATATGGAATTGTATCAATTTGGATGTAAATTCTTTATGGGTGATGAATTCCTACAGCACTAATGGTCTTTGGAAGATTCCTGAAACCATGGCTGTAGCAGATCTGAGAGAATCCCATTCCTTTCCCCCAGTACCATTCTGCCAGAGGGGATTTGCCAGTCCTGTTCTGCAAGTTTAAACAGTAATTTTATCAAAATTCCCCTTTTCAAGGTATCACAGCCCAGCTGACAGGATGGTTATTCTCATATTTGCAAGCTGGTTCAAGTCCTCAGCCTGCCACTGCCACTGTGAGTTGTCCAAGGACGTGATCCCAGCAAGACCTGGGTGCCTCAGGGAGAATTCTGTGGTCATTTATAAGCTGGTCAATGGGTTTAAAGGCACTCAGACATGCATTAAAATCTGTCTGAGATGGGAGCTTGAAGTTAATTTTCAAATGCCACTTAAGTAAGAACCTCGGTCTTTTTCCCCCTTTTTTCTTCTTCCTCCAGAAGGCAGAAGCTTAATTAGGAGGATGCCATTCTGCTTTGCTTCTCCCAAAGAACGTAACTGCCACATTCTAATAATCATTTTTACATGTGGACCATACTTGAAGTGACTTAAAGAATTTAGGTCCCTACAAAACAATGATACAACACAGTGCACAAGCTGGACTGTAAAACCACAAAGTATCATTGCTCACCTAAGCCTATTTCACCTCTCAGATTTAATGCATTTCTACTGAGAAAAAACAGGTTAAGGAGAGTCAGTTCCACAATTTTAATACATAAGCCAAAAAAAGAGAAAAATGACTACAGCCCAAGAGGTGGAACTGTATTGATTTTTCTGTTTTTCACAGGAGTGCAATATCAATTCTGTTTGCAATTATTTTGCATTACTAATCAGCTCATTACCAGTCAGTCAGACAATGTTAGTTTATGCTACAATACACTCGTGGGTCATTTGCCAATAGCAATAAAATTTCACAATGTACCAGGTAAAATTTCGTGTCATTCTCAGTACCTGTAGAGGCTCATCTGCAGATCTGCTTTATTGAGGATGAGAAAGCTACCAGAGACAGTAAAACCATGGTGCACATGAGGAAATATGACATTTAAAAAGGAGGAAACATCTGCTGGAGTGGAAATTCAGCAGCTGAAAAGCAACAAGGAACATCCAGTTAAAGGGCCTTAAATTGAATAACTATTCGAGCAGCAGCGTGGCTTCAGTAGGAATAATATATAGCTTAAATCTTGGTCCATAACATGCAAAACTCAGGCACAGCCACTGGAGTTGTTTTATTTAATCAAAATACCAAGACTGTTAGCAGTAAAAATGTAGCCTGTGACACTGCAAGGGCCACATGGCTACAGTACGTTACAAAAATGTAAGCACCATGATTGGGAAAATTTTAACTTTCTTCATAAATGTACAATTCTTATACACAATGGGTTTTGAAGCTTCAGGCACACTTTAAATATACTGGAATTTTCTATTTTGTATTCCTGCAGTATTATTTTCTCCATAAGAAAGTACAGAGCTTTCAGTACAAAGTTGTTCTTTAAAATGCAAAGAAGCAAGTAAAAATTGGTATATTGGGCCCTTCCTTATTTCTATAATCCATAAAATTTATGAAAAAACAGTCTCTTGAAATTTATTTCAACCAATGACACAGCATATGAAGTGGAAGGACAAATAATCCCCTGCACAACTTCATTAGAAAATAAACTTTATGTATATATGTATATATGTAAATACTCTACCCTAAATATCAGTTAGGATTGCAGAGTCCTTTCAGCATGGGGTTCGTATTTAGAATTTTCAAGAATAATTATTTTCAAAGTTGACAGTAAAACTTATTCTTTGTTCTCTTCCATGTATGTTGAAAATCCTAATTACTTGCTTCAGTATGTATTATTTTTACTTCAACATTTCTTATTTGGTTCCTAGTATAACTATCTTTTGAGAAGCAATTATTCTATATTCCTCCTTATTACCTGCTCAGTTTTATTTATTCCTCTATACTGAACTTGCTTTGTAAATGAACCTCATTGCTGTAAGACTTTGTGGTTTTCCAAATAATTTATCTTTATGAGAATACTCTGAGTCAGAAAGGTGCTAATACAGAGATTAAAGTAAAAAATGAGCACCAGACTCTCCAAGACACCTCAAGTAAAAGGGCAATGTGCACTTCCCAGTGAAGTACACATTGTAGAAGTACATGAAAACCAGGAATCCCATGAAAACCAAGAACTTTCAGTAATATTAATACCCAAAATGTCTCAAGGCCTATTTGAACCCCCAAAACTTCTAATGCACGCACACACACACCCACACCCACACACACACATACACACACACACACACACCCACACACATCTGCAGATCTGAAATTCAGCAGACAAATTCCTCCCTTTTTTGTCCCAACAATCTGCCTTTGCAGAGGCCATCCTGCTCTTGAGGAATTCTTTCCCACATTCTGAGCAAAGAACAAGGTTTAGGGGGCAGCAGTAAGAGTTGCCAAAGCTAAACCCCAGCAAGTTCCAAACCTCTGCTGAAAAGAACAGGGAACATGTTTATAGAAAAGCCCCACAAGCACATGTTTTAAAAAATTAAATAATTTCTTTCTCTGGCTTGGTCCTAAATGAATGTCTTCATATACAAGTGTCCATTCAGATAAAGTTTTCCAGAATGGTTCAAGCTAAGGCTCATTCCCAAGCAGATGAAATTGGATATTCCTCAGGGGAATCACATGTGGGCCCACTAAAGGACATTCCTCAGCACAGGCTCTGTGTCAGCTTATTAGAACCACATTAGCTGCCTGTCAATAGCTTTGGAGCTATTATGGGAGTGTGTAACAACTTCAAGTTTCATACTGAAGTGCAATGTCTTTATTTCAGTCCTTCTCCCAGGTCTTTTATTACTTTTCCAGGCTCTTCATTTCCCTATGCTGAATAAGATGTACTGAGGAACATCCTCCATTTTCCATCAAACTAAGTGATTTGGATGCCAAAAGCACTCACCCAGGTTCAAAGAAGCCTTAAGATGCAGATCACACCTTTTCCATCTGACATTGGACTGTTTTGGCCTTCAGTCTGAGCCACTCAACAGAAAAGCTGAAGAATGATGTTTCCATTGGGCATTTCCGTGGAATTTCTGGTCATGTTCCTGCTGCTATTAACATGTACTTTTATTGTGCCCTGTAAGACTGCAACTGCATGCTCTACAATACTGTTATATATTTTAATATTGTGATATTATCTGCTAGATATCATCCTTTTTAGACACTAGACAGAGCATTTATCACACTTAAATTCTTCACAGTTCCCAACCCTGAGTGTATTTTTATTAATGTATACAGGTGATAAGAAATACAGAGTACAGCAGAAATTCAACTGAGAACCAACATTACCACCCATTTCAGAGTTCCTAATATTTGTATCCATTGCGAGAAGTGATTTGCCCTCAAATGAAGTGTTTATCTTGGCCAGCCCTACCTCACAGCAGCAGCCCTTCTAAACGCTCCTTGAAAATACTTACAGACATTATCTGGCTCTTATTCCTCCTTCCCCTGTTAGATTCTAAATAAAGATTTGTTCTTCCTATTCTGTGCTCGGTGTGGAAACACTGCTGGTATGAGGGATTCCTGCCCTGGATGTTGTACCCTGCAAGAGGCACCCTGATGTTTTCCTAACTCCGGGCTCCGTTCAGCACCACGGTGCCGAGGGGCTCCCTGAAACAGCCCTGCTCCCCCAGGAGAGGGGAACAGGAACAGGTATTTTAAACTTGTTTATGCTCAACAGTAGAGAGAGAGAGAGACAGCAAACCAACAAATCTACAGAATCCTCATATAATATTATCCCTCTGACTTCCTTTTAGGCAATAGACTGGACTTCATCTTTGCAAAGAACTTAAACATTCAATGACCCTGCTGCATGAAAAATGCCTTTCAAAGGCTCTCTGCAATGCTGTGAACACTGAAATATTACATTTACTATGGAAATACATCTGTTTGCTAATGCTATTGTGCTAGGAACACCCACACTTACCAACTATGCCTAAGAAAAAAAAGACTTTTTTCCACACAGAACTTCACAGTAAATAATACATTTGTAATTTTCAAATTTTACTCTCTTGGACCTGGTTTCTCTCTCCGTCTCCCTTGCACTGTAAATTTGGAGTACACCTGTGGAATTTAAAAGGCACAGGATACACCAGACATGGTTTCTCACTGATCTTCCCAAGTTCCTGCTTGTTTGGCACAGCCCTGGACTTTCCATTGCACCACGGCGATAAAATAGTACAACAAAAACACCAGAAAAATTAAGTTCATCCCAGATCTATGAAAAAGCTCATTTTAACTTTCTTATAATTCATTAACTGGAAATTCAAAGTTGGTTAGGTGCAACACTAACCAGACTTCTCTTTGTAGCTACCATATCACATCAGCACACTTTAGCCTGATCTATGATGGCTTACATGGTCAAAAGGAGTATTTTCCATAATCAAAATAAAGACTAAACTCAGCAAACAAACTCCCTGGGCAGTAGCATTTCCCTCTGCTGTAAGCCTGCCTTAGGATAAAAAAGGGAAGAATTAACTTTGCATTGAGAGGTGTCCAAGTGGTGATTCAGTTTTAAATAAATTGCATTGTCACACCATCCCTCAGCTGGGAAAAAAGGGACAGGCTGTGATCACACACCAAGCACACCCTGAAAGGCTGAAATGGAGATAGAGCAGATACATTGACAATTCCCAAAACATTCAGCCATGCATCCCTAAAGTCCCTCATACTAAGCTGTCATGGGACAAGGAAGAACTCCCAGGACAGGAATAAGGGTTTAGATTTTTCCAGTGGGAGGAAGAGCACTACAGCAGACTGGGCAAGTCAGCAACACTCCCAGGGATTAGGAAAAAGGGCTGGATGGGGAGCAAAGCTCCTGAGAAGTTCCTGAGAAATCACTACAGGTAGTGGGCATGGAATTGCAGAAAGCCCTCCCAGTCCCCCCTGAATGTGCTAAAAAGCCCTTGGCATTCAAATAGATCCATTCAATATTCCAGAAGGACAAAAAGAGAAAGCAAAGTCTTAGAAATAATAAGGGGAAAAACCTACTGAATAACCATATGCATTCACATTCCAACGGCTGTTTACGGTTTTGTTCCCCCATCCCCAAAAGACTCTGGATTCCCTGGACACACAGAAAGGTGCAGAGAAGGGCAGCAAGACCAAGGGAAGGTGGGGAAGTTTCAGTGTTTTGCAAAACAACTACATGTGTACATATGAATGTATGTCCAATATTAACACAAATATCTCACTTCTGCACCCAGAAGTTAAGTGGCACATTGCGCCCCTGGATTTTAGGAATGTTAAAAAAATATCCAAAAATCCACTAAATTAACAAACCAAAAATCTATCAAGTGCCTTTAAACACAGCCACACAGAAAATCCAGTGCTGAAAGACAGCACACCAGAGTCTGGGAGGCCTTTCTGGGGAATCATCACTCCATCTGTATCCTACCCTCGCACAAGAGAGGAGGAAACTGTGAGAGGGCAGGAAGCCTTTGGTGAAATACACAGCTGGCAAGGCTACAAATGCAACCAGTTCCCCAAGTGCCAATCCAGACAATCCTTATTGTTTCTCCTTAATTCATTTGGTGAGAATTCAAGAAACCCACTCACACAATTAATGGCAGTTTCACATTTCCCACTCTGTTTTTATTTACCATTCATATGTTCACATATCTGTGCAGGCAGGGCTGCCCACTTCTACCCCAGATAAAGCGGAAAAATGGGAGGTCTCAAGCAATTAGCCGAGGTACTCTGCCAGTGCTTAAATGAACCATCTGTTCCAAGGTATGCAAGAGCAGCGTGCCCAGAGCCATGAGGCAGCTCTGCAATATCCAGCCCTGCTCTGGAAAGGTTCTGGGTGCGGATGTTTCAGAATTAAACCCAAAAAGGGCACCAGCATCAGCCTCATCTGCCACACAGAGATGAGGCTCTGCCAGAGGCTCCCTTTGGCTTCTGGGGATCGGGGCTTTAGCAGAGTGGGGATGGAAATGAACGCACGAAACACCCACAACAGCGTGGGGAAAGCTAGTCCAAAAGGTTTCCTGAATGTACTGTGCAAAAGGAGATGAAAAATCTCTTAAAGGTCAAGACAGTGGAATTAACAATATTTCACCATGGCACAAAGGAATTCTTGAATGAAGAAATTTGGCCTTTGCTTCTCAACTACAGCTTTTATCTTGGATGGAAAGGGCAAGCCACAGGGAGGATACTGCGGTTTTGTCTCGTCAAAAACAGACCTAAAGCGTGACCACCTCCAGCATCCAGTGCCAGGAGTGTTTTATTGGTACATGGCTGACATTTATACATGCCAAGACTGAACATGCTCATTAGAACTGTTTATTAGACAAAAGGCTACTAGGAGAATGATAATTAATCAGTTGGCATTGATTGAAATTCTTGATGAAATGAAGCATGAGCTGTTGAAAAATAATTGAATGTAATCATAAAATCCATGAATCATTCATAGAAAGCACATTTATTAAACCAGAATTCATAAGTAAGATACTGTCTGGCTGTTTTTCTCCGCTTTGGACTCTGTCCTGTTGGATGAACAGGCAGCTGTTCCTCCAGCACAGCTCCAAAGAGCAGACAACAGGTAAACATCCCATGCAAGAGCAAAACAGTAGTTCTCATATCTGACTAATTAGCAAGCTCAAAGAGCTTTTGTAAACCAAAAACCTGAAACCTGGGATTTGCCATGAGAATTCAGGAAAACCTAACTGGTTTAATGCTAAAAAATATTAAAATCTTAGCAGCCTTCAAAAGAAGCAAGCAAAATTTTCATTCTATAGGTGAAAAATTTAGAATTAAAAGGTGAAAATTTTTCATTCTATAGGTGAAAAACTTAGAATTAAATCAGGATATACCTGGCTACTCTTTCTCAATACCAATTTCTAAGGAAAAAATAAATAATGCAACATCACAATTTCAAAAGTCTTGGCAGAGGTGACCCTTTGGACACAGAAACTGGTGGTTTTATTTAAATTTAAAATCTATCATTAACTAAGCACAGATACAGCCAAGATAATATATCTCCCAGTAAAAAAATTGCTGACCATATTATAATGGAACAGATATTTAAGAACTGAGATTGGGTTCAAAGGGAATCTCATTTTCTGAAGATTGCAATCAAATAATTTTAGATAGATTCTGCTCTTAAATTTCCTAAGTAACAATGAGTGCAACCATTATATGAATTGAATTAATTCCCACTAACACTGATTGATATTCAAGTAAACATGAACTTTGCCCTGAGAGAAGCTAAAATATTTATATAACAGGCAAAATTTTAACCAGTTAATCCCAGATGTTAGATTAGATAAAAATACATCTTTAATCATGTAACTTTATATTTAGCAAACTAAAAAGTCTAATGTTTTAACAGAATTTCAAAGAGAATTTGTTTCTACTCACTGCCTAAAATTAAACAAAAATCCAAAATGCGAACAGACAAGGTGCTGATTTATCTGTTAAACCACAAAAACCTGTATCAGAATGTTTGAAGTACACAAATATTTCTGTTGCAGTGGATGATTTTTATCAGAAAAATCTTACTTATCCTGCTTCTCACATTCCCTGAGAGCAGGAGCAGCACACAAAGGCAGGAAAACAATTCCTCCTGCAAACACTGTAGACACAACTAAGATTATGGGTGGGACTAAGGCTGGCAGCGACTGAAACCATCTTTATCTCTCCTGGATGAAGAAGCATCTTCTCCATGGGACACAGGCACCCACAGTGAGTGAGACAAAGCCCTTAATTGCTCCCACTCATGGCCAGCCCAAGCAGGAAGGATAAATCACACAGCACAACATCTGACCTCCACAAGCAGCAATTTATCAGCAGCAATGCAGAGAACAGCCCTGGTACTGCAGGAAAACCCCATGCAAAAATCCCTGTGAACAACAAAATATGGTCTTTCCAAATGCCAGCAGAAGAAGTGGAAAGGAAGGAAAACCACATCTGGAAAAACCTGTAGAGCACAGGATTCCCCTGGCAGCAGCATCCTCTCTGCCATGGGATATCTGCACTGCTCCCAAGGCAAGGACATGGCCAAGAACACCACCAGGACTAAGATAAACTGGCTGTAATCTCACAGTCTCTGGCTGACTTTTTTCACAGTCCATTTTCCTCTGCCAGAGCAAAAAGACTTAGACTTAAAAGGAGAAAGACTTTAGAAAGTCCTGAGCTTACACATTACAAAGGAAAAAGCATTGGGCAGGTTTTAATTATTACATTAAATACAAACCCCACCACTGTAAATTCATTTCAAATACAGCTGAACCTTCAGAGGTAGCAGTAACTGGCAAAAACAAACTTTTGGAACAAAATCTGATTTTTTTTCATCATTATATTTCTGCCACTGAGCTGCACACCCCCTCACATATCCTCCCTGATATGCACATAAACTCTTAAACAGGCAAATATTATCATGACATTATTTGAATAGGATGCTCAGAATAGATCTAAATGAATTCTTAAAATGTGACAGAGAAGTTAACAAGTGAACTGTTAATTTTTATTGACACATTTTCCTACAACAATCAATGAAGTGATGCCACCAAACTAATTTCAAGGAGACTTGAGGGGACACCACTGCTTTTATGCCATCACCAAAAGAGCCACGGTGGCAGCAGAAACAGTGCAGTGGCTGCTGGAATTTGGGGTGGTTTTTAGCCACTTCTGTGAGCAGAGTGACGTGACACAGGGACTTTTGCCACCCCTGATAGAGCATCTACAGCAGGACATGACGGGCATGGGCTCAGCCTGCGTGGCACAGATAAAGACAATACAAATGGCAAGCTCCAGGAATAACCTCTTGGAGAATTTTATCACACAGACTTTGTTTCTATGCATTATTTATCCACATCTACATTTCAGTGAAAATGGCCTCATTTGAGTTAATTGATGCTTTCCTAGGGGTATTTGTTAGAAATCAGTACTGCACATCCCCTGGTTTATGCTATATTTGTAGCTCTGTATCATCACAGGTACCCAATAATTATAACTTCAACTATTTAAGGCAAATAAATAGCAAATAAAGACTTCATTTACTTGTTTCAATCATCAAATAAATGTTGCAGGTGGGTTTTTTGCAGAAGTCTGAGTAAAAAAGGTACTATATTTTTGGTCCTTCCCCTGCTATTATTTCTGAACCAGTGCATTTATTTAAGATGGAGTGTTCCATAGTGTTAAAAAAACAAAATGAGATAGCTCAGAAATCAAAAATTTAACTTGTGAAAGATGTTGCTATAACTGGAATTCATAAGGATTTAATAAAAGTCCTCATAAAGTTCTTTTAGTATTATAACAGAAAATATTCCTTCTCTTCCTCATCAGTGACCTCCCCTTCACTTGCACAGTGTATTACTAAACAAAGCAGTCCAGTTTTGGAGGAAAAAATTCCTTATAGGCCCCTTTCTCCAGGCTTAATGGACCCTGTGCACCCCACCCTCTCAAATTCCCCTTCCTGCCCTACCACATGCCAAAGATTAATGTTTTTCCCCAGGTTTTGAGTTCATTCAAGCCAGAGATGAAGGTGCAAAGGGATCTATTCCCATTTCTGGCTAATTATACCTGATGGCCCCCAAGAAAAATGCCTCAGCAACATCCAGCATGACTCAGTCGAGCCAATTGGTTGAGCCAATTTGTTATCTCTGGTCATGTAGCAGAGGAAAGGAGGCAGCACTGATGATGCTTAAGGAATGATTCTTGCAAAATTAGAGCTCCTAAATGTCAAATTAAGGCCAGACAGAAGTAAAAATACAAATCCATACTTGCAACTTTTGAGAACCCCATATGAGAATGAAGTGATTGACTCAGGTGTGACTTGTGTCCATGGCTGTGCTCTGATTTCATACAATATTGCCCTGGATACTGCAGGGGCTGTCAGCTTTGGTGGGAACAGCCAGGAAATCTCTGGATGCCAGTGCTTGGCTCACCCTGTGAGGAACACAGGAGGGAAGAGGGAGCCAGCACTCCCCAGGCCATCACAGAGCACAGCCCCTTCTGGAGGAGAACCCTGGAACAGGGGGCACAGCAGAGCAGGGAAGAGAAGCCCAGAGGGAGGGAGGGAGGGATTTTATCTGCAGCAGGAGCACCCAACCTTTAGTGTAGGGCACAGAGTTTGGGTATATTGTGTGTGGTTTCACAGCAGTATCATAGGTGGGTTAATCTGAGCAAAACACTGAAGTTTTAGAGGTTAAAGAGCACTCTGGTAGGAGATGGCAGTGGCACAATGGCTCTTCATGATCCTGCATGTGTCAAAATACTCTGCATGTGTTTCCAGCCTCCACTCCCTGCAGCAAACATGCTGCCTTTGCCTACCTTACTGCCCTCCTCCCTTCTGTCCCTTCTCTTTAACCTCCCACAGCTGTGGAATTCTGGAAGGTTATCTCCCAAGCCTCCCAGTACTCAACCATGTTTTCCCTCATGTTCTACAGGCAGCTCTAAAATGCAACATTCTCAGTGCAGGAAAAAATGCTGCTCTCCTGATGTTATTTCCAGCCTGACAATGGACATTTGGACATGAATGGATCTGCTGGAGCTCCACACAATACCTTCTGTGAAAGCTTCATGTGTTTCCCTTTGAACAAGATGACAAACTCCTGGGTGTGCTTCCAGCAGCCCCAGCCTGACGCAGTGGGGATGACTGCCACAAACCTCTTTAGTCCCCTGACTTCAGGGCAAGGGTGGCCAAAAGAAAAAGGAGCAGGAACGTTGGAGTTGCCCGCAAAAGAACTTTAATAAAGGGTGAAAACATAACAAACATGGAGAAGTCGAGCACAGTAGGAGGGGCAGGATCCAAAGACCTGACTCAAAGGGGAAGTAACAGTATATACACATGGGAGTAGAACATTCTAGAACTATAACCATGTAGGGGAAACAAGTAACCAACAGGGAAGTAGAACTTGGACAAATTAACATGATAACACTCAAGGCTTATGGGGGAACTCTCAGGCTTGCCCTAAATTAAACACATTATTCCCAGGGCTTGAAACTAATGCCTGGGCCTTTTGGGGTAAAATCCAGCTGATTTTGAGTCACAGCTATGCCAATTTCCACATTAGCCTATCTGCTTTGTCTTCACACCACCCTGAACCATTCTATATCTGTCATTTTCCACACAGAGAAAAATCTATTCAGAGCTGTTTCAGTGTTTACATCTCTAAAAGGGATGAGGTTCATGATAAACAATACATGTTTCACCAGCAGGCAAGGCAAGGAGAAGCTGTGCTTCTTTGTTTTTCAGGCTGTATCTAACACAGCACCAGATCAAACTGTTGGAGGGATGTTTTCCTTTCCTGGTCTGAAACTGGAACACCACGGAACACTGTCCTTCTGCAAAAAATACTGTCCTGCTTTATCAGGATTTTTTTCCTTGCCCTTTTTTAAGCTTTGGAGCAGCTCTCAGATGCTGACAGGGTGCTCTGCCCAAATACACAAGGTGGGATTCTGCCTGTGATAGTGGGAATGGAGTTTAGGGAGGATTTTCTACCCAATCTTCCCACAGCTCCCGTGCTGCACATCCACTCCAGGTGCTGAAGGAGCTGGACCCATGCTTCCTGCAACTGGGAATGCTGCTGCCTCCTGGGCAGGGCATGACCTCTGCTGAAGGGAGGAATTCTGCCTCAAACCAGGACCCAGGGATGAAATAAAGGAATTGTACTGCTGCTGAAGATTATCTGCATTCCCTTTAGCTCAAGTGAGGATTCAGTACCATCTTTAGGGACTCCTACAAACTGGGAAAGTATCTTGTTTTACAGAGCTGATTCTGGTCATATTGAACATTTATAAAAGGGGTGAGGAAACAAAGAACTGGCTCCTGCATTCATCAACATAACAAACATTACTCTTCTGTAAACAGGGGCACAAGCTTCCAAGAAGCTCACCACATAAGTATCCAGGGGCTTGCTGCTTTTCCTCCTTTTTTTTTTTTGAAGGACAGAAATGGAAAATAGTCTTCTTACAGTCCAGGGAGTCCAAATTAGAAAAATAAGGTCAATACTATTCATACAGCTACATATTTGCCTCAAAAAGCAGCGAACGCATTCCTGACAATGGCAAATCAGAAACAGAAAACAAAAAGTCTAATTCTGAACTTGTTCTCTTTAGAAATAAATTGCAAGAAGATAATGCATTTCTCCTTTATTTTCTAGTGGAAGTAATGCTGCTCCCAGCAAAGCAATGAAAGCGCAATATTAAACTTGCTGCTTACTCATCAATTTTCATGTGAGAGTCTCACTGGCAAGAGGCCCAGGCAGAGAGAGGATGCTATTGTAATCACTATTTCTACCCCAAACAATGTTGACTATTTAATTATTAAAGTATTTCTTTCTAAGTAGTTATTTTCAACCACTAGGTCTGACAGAACCGAAAGAACTCCTCTGTGCACAGGTTTGCTCAAAAAAAGCTTGATCACTGAAAAATAACTTCAATTTTCATGTTTTAAGCTGGCTGTGTCCTTAAATACAAATTCAGTTCCTGTGCCAGCAAGAAGCTGATATGAAGCATTGAACTTGTTATCAGGCAATGAAAAAGCTGAAGTTCCACATCTCGTTCCCTATTTCAGTCATATTTTCTCTCACATTGCATTTTTCATTCCCCAGTTAAGTGAGGCAAACAATATTGAGACTATTCACAAAGGTTTGGAAAACTATTTCTGTTTTTCTATGAAAATAGGCATTTGTTTTTGCCTGACAACCCTGTGTAGCTTGGTGATAGGCAGGAGAAAAGAGAATTAAATGCACAAATATGCTATTATTAGACAAAAGATTTTGCCTTCAGTGCATTCTGTACCTGCCAGGTAATTTTAAATCTGGGACCCATGCATGTAGTCAACATGGAAAGGGAAGTTTCTAAGCATCCAAAAATGCTTTAGACTCGCTCATGTCCTGCTGCCTAAATCAGTGTTGAAGGTGCTGCTCCTGTTCCAGGTGACAGCAAAAGGCCCCTCACAGCACCCCTTGCTCTACAGCCCAGGACATGCAGCCAGGGACCAAGAGCAACCTCCATAACAATTTGAATCTGTGGCAAAAAAATCTCAAGCTGCAATGCCTCTGCAGTGTCAAGAATCTTATTCCTTCAGTGCATTCAAGTATTAAATCAGTTCAGCCTCTGAAGGTAGTGGCCACTGTCTTTACAAGAAAATATGTCATTTCAGCAAACTCCACTGTTGCCAAAGAGCCTCATTTATCCTGATATTAATCTGGAATGGACTCCTAATTTCAGGCCTCCCTGGACTGAGAAATTCCAGTAACTAACTCAGCTCCTGAACCATTTTGTTTGTTTGGGGGTGTTTCTACACCAGCTGACCAATGTCCAAAGCTCACAGCATTTTAACAACCCTCACTCAGCTGTGCTGCAGCAACAACCAGAATATGAAATAAAAGCTCTAGGCACTCTTATTAGCACATATATTATAATTGCTACATTTGAAAAGGGTTTAAGCTTATCTCAAGCTGTCAACTTGTGCCTTTTGTGTCATTGTGCATTCTGCTGTGTGAACCTGTGCAACTGGGCAGTGCCAGGCACACAACATCAATCCTGAATAAACAGGAGGTCACAGCACTCACGTCCTCAGAGCTATTACAGAAATTGCAGGCTTCATCCCATCTCAAATCCCAGTGCTCACTTAAAAGCTCCAACCATATAATTAAATGTAGGGCAGCTTAAAAGTGGACAATTCTTTTCAGGGTTTGCACAGCACTCCTTGGTGAAGCCTTCAGCAATTCTGCTGTTTATCTCGGAGGGCTGACAGATGGTTGTCAAAACCAGGGGCTTGCTGGCAAAAAGTTTTAAGGCAGAGAAAAAGGCACAACAGTGTAAGAGGAGATACTTAAAAGAGAATAAATCTCTAGCTTGCTTTCTTCAAAGCCAGAATCCCTCCCCTACCTCAGACACACTGAGGACAAGTTTAACCCAGGAAAACTCTTCTGTAGTCTAATGGCCTTACACCAATGAGTGTTTTGACCCAAACTGCTTGAAGACACGCCTGGAAAAATAACCTTCTATTTTGCTCACAGTCCTGCTGCACAGAGGGAAATCGTGTCCCTCCCTCCAGCTCTCACATCTTATCTTTTGTGTAGAAACTCTCCCCTGGCTTCCTTCAGCCCTAGCAGTCACTCCTCACAAGAGCAGGCTGGATTAGCCTGTCCTTTGTTCCCATGGATTCCACTCTCAGATATATTGCTGCAAGTGTTGGAAGAGCCTGGTCTTGGCCTTGGGGCTCTGCCATGGTTCCTCTTCTCCTCCCAGCAGAGAGGGACCATCACAGTAAATTACTGCCTGCCTTGAGGCAGGTGTCCTCGGACAGGTTTCACTTCCACTGCGTGCTTTGAAAGCTCAGTGGCACAGTGTACTCAGATTATTTTTCTGCAAGGAAAACTCTTCCTGGGACATGAAGTGGAGAAGGGGAACACCGAGGAGGAAAATGGAACCCTGACATGTGGGGAGAAGCAGCCTGCTCAGGAACAGACACACTGGGGTGTGGCTTTACAAAGCACAGCCCAGCTTGTTTCTCACACGTTATTCCTTTTCAACTCAGATCTATTTTAATCTCAATGGAACTTGCCTTTTATCCACTTAGCACAACTAAATCAACTCTATACATTAAACGAAATCATATTCATTTGCCATTCTTCAATATATGAATTTAAGTATGTTTAATACTTTTAGTCATTAAACTGTTCTTGGAATTGCTTCAGTGTGAACAGACTGCACTCATTTAAATTCCCTTTTACAGTAACCTATACTCTTTTCTTATCTTTCAAAGGAAAAAGCCCAATGTGTTCTTAGTGTTAAGTATTCAGATATTCATTATCAATCTATTCTAGGAGACATCTACACATCTTTTGTTGTGAAATCAAATAATAATTTAATTACTGAAGATTAAAGACTGCCTAATCTAGCTGTAATTTTTTTTAGTCAGTGTAAAAACCAGGGAGACACTGCACCATTAAATGAGAGAATCCAATCCATGGCAATAACTAAGAAACATCATTCAAACTGAAACAACAAAAACCATTTAAGTGGACACCTAAATGTCTCATATTTAGACAAGTTTTCTATTTCAGATGTTTTATCATTATGCAGTAGGAAAAATGCATTTACTACCCAGTTTAGCATTCAGCTAATTTTCAGGCCAAAGAAAAAAAAAAGACAAAACCAAACACACCCAAACCACTAAAGTCCTTTGTACTGGACAAGTTTCATTTCTGCAAGGAATTTCCATGTAACTCCAGTACTTAAGACATTTAGGGGAAACAGATTATCCAACATATGAGCTATAACCAGGAAAAGAATCCACATTTAGGTGCTTGTTTCTCACCCCCCCCCCCCCCCCCCCCTTTTCCCTCTC
>VWZP01002968.1:130304-209818 GCA_013396995.1 Dicaeum eximium | reverse complement strand
CTCTTGCCCTTTTTACAGTGCCTGGCTCTCCTTCCCCAGCACTTTTACTGCAGCCAAATATGCTCTGGATTCTGTGCTACCACAGTGACTAATCCACATTACTCCTGTATTACTAAAAGCAAATTCCATATTTTCCATGTATTTTGCATGATGCAAACGTCTGATGTCATCAGCAGGATGATTTAACCCAAATTCACACACTGCAGCTCGATTTTTTGATTCTCGATACAAATGTCTCTTATTCATGCAAACAGATCAAACTTTAGGAAGATTTCATTTCCCACATCTGTGTCCAGGATTTTCCAGGGAGGTGTGCAAACAAGGAATAAATCCATGCAGCATTTATCTCACTCTCAGAGTAGCCTGACAGTCCGGATCCACCCATAATAAACCAGCACAGCAGGCACTCCATTGCCCAGAATTCCTGGGAATCATGTAAATACAGAGTCAAGTCCAGAGTCCAGTCCAATTGTTGGTTGCAGCAGGACAAACACACTCCTGCCAGAGCCAGGGGGAATGCTGAGTAAGAGAGAGAGGAACATCTTATCCTTCCACTGCACAGTCACCTTGGGTACAGCACAGTTGTACAGCCTGTGCCACAAGTGGGACACCTGAGGTGACACCTCACACCTTCAGCCTCTGATACAGAGATGAGACATTGGATGCAGGGTTGGAACAGTGATTTCTGCTGGCTCCAGAGGAAAAGAGCCAATTCCTTGCTCTCCACAAGTTGAACAACCTCATTCCCCAGCTCCCAGCACCCCAGACACAGCTGGCACTCTGCTGTCTGACACCCAGCCCTGGCCACCCTCCATTCCTCAGTCACACATTAAATTGAACGAAATAAGCTTATGTTTTCTTGATTCCCAACTGGGAGGTGCTTTCTTCTTCCAGACACCTAGAATTGTACATAATTCCAATAATAATTCCGAGCAGCCCTTCCTGATAGCAAAAACCCCCTGTGAATATTGGCATGGAAGACACCCTGTGCGCTGCACTGCAGTTCTGCTCCTTGAACACACCCACTGCTGGGAATGGGGGAGAGCAGAGCTGCCAAAAGGGACCCGGAGCTGGGACAGCTCAGTCAGGCCAAAGGGGAACATACACTTATTTATGGTATTACATAGCAAATATTGAAATCTTGAGAGGAACTTGGGTCAAAGGTGCTAAAGCAGGATCAGTGGGTTCTGTTCACCCCTCTGGCACAGATGAACAGAACTTTATCAGTAGGTATATTATCTATACCCTCTGCAAACACCCCTGTCCAGGCCTTTCAGAAAGCAACTCCTCCTTTAATAAAGCAATTAACCAAATTCAAACTATCACCCATTTGTTCCAAGTTATTTTTGCCACTGGAGACATAAACGATGAAAACTTCCCAGCGCTGTTTGCAAATACTGAGCTTGAATTTCCAAGTTAGGCACCAGTCCATGGAAACAAACCAGTGCAGAACAGAAATCCTTGTGATGTATCCAAACATCCTGCAAGCAGCAGGTGTCCTCTCAACTGGTGTACCATCATTCACATACTTACAAGAAAAAACCTTCTCATGTAGTGGATATGGGCAACAATTTAAAATAGTGGTTCTGTCACTACTCACGTGCTGTTCGTCCTGCAGTTAATAGCCACAGGCACCTGGAAAAGCTCAGAACACCCAGTATTTGGGAATATAAGTGAGCTGGAAACTGGGTAAGTCAGAAGTAACAGCTGATATTAATCTTCATTCTGTTTCCCGGGGAATTAATACTGAAGAATGTGCATTACTAAGATTTGCTAATTTAGGATTTCTTCTTTTCTTGGTCCTTCACTGTTCTTCAAATATCTTTGGGAAAAGACATATTCTTCCTGTCAGAATTTAACATCTTTTTTTCAGCACACAGCTGAAATTATCACAAGGGCAGTAAACCAAAGTCTTAGATTTTTTGAAAACCAGAAGGGGAAATCTGAATTTAGTAGCAAGAGGCAAATCCCTTCTTGCCTCCCTCACCTTTATTTATCTCTTTTAAGAGAGAGCAGAATCTACGATTGTCTGTCTTTCCTGTTCTATTTACAGAACAGGGTTGGTCTCTCCAGACTCATTCCTTAGGCATTCTCCTTGGGACACACTACGGCAGGATAGAAACCTCATTAGGAAAATATTTAATTTTATGAAAATGAAAAGTCAGATGTATAGAAGCACAAACATGGGCTGTGTCTGTATTTCATCAGCCAAGCAAGCTTCAAGGAAACCTCTTAACCAGAGTAACAAAGGTAAATGAAAACTAGAAAATGGATTCAGGAACCAATATATTTTTTTTTCAGAACTCTTGAGATTCTTATATTCTTTTTGACGACAAAGCAGCATTTTAATTTAAACTATTATTTAACACCTTGCATGCAACAACTCTGTTCCAAAATCTGGGGTGTGTGGTAGAGCCCAGTTATGTTTCCTCTGACTGCTGCTATCACTTAATCTCTTGGAATCTTCTTCAAAGCACTGGGAATTGATGATCTCAGGAAACCAGTTTAGCATTAAATGTCAACAGCAGAAAGATTAAATTATGATTAGGTAAACATAAACAAATCATAGACTCCTCTGCCGCAGTGGCTGCTGTGCCTGCCTGCCAATTTGCAATCAATTTTTCAGTAACCTCCCTGGGCCTTTTTGCAATTTTCCTGACATACACCTGGTGTGGACTGCACACCTGAGCCTGCTGGCCAGTGCTTGTGTCAGTTCCAACAAATTCCACGTGGTTTTCCTCCTAGCATCAAGTTGAAAGGGAATTCTGAGAGCACTCCCAGGTCTCACTGGTCTGCACCCAGGTGGCAAAGTCAGCAACAAACCCAGGTGAAAAAGGACTGCAGTTTCTCCAGGAGGAAGGAATTATGCAAGCCATTCCCATGGACTCCATTTCAGCAGGACATGAGGTACATTACAAATTATTCAGTGCTCATTCCTTAAAAAATAAGGAATGGAATTTTGATGGTGCAAAAACCCACTGAATTATTTCCATTCTGTATATATGGTACAAACAGAATGGTTGCCAGATGCATTATTGATTTTATACCTAGCACAGGATCACACAATGGTTTAGGGACCTTGGAGATCATCTCATTCAAACCCCCCTCCATGGGCACAGCAAAGGGAAAACTTCATGGAAGCCTCTCAGGAAAAGCAAAAGAGAAAACTACAGAAATTTAGTGAGCCTAAACAACTGCACTGGAAGAAAAGATCCATTCTGAAAGGGCACAAAGTTGGGAGGATGATTTCCATGGAGTCTCAATTTAATCTTCAATCTATTTTCACTTTCTGTGGTCTACTTCCATTCCTCTTGCTTAGAATCCCAGACATTTCAGTAGTTTCTGTTTCTCAACATCAAGGAAACAAATTCTATAATTCTACTTTAAAGTTCTAGTAAATTTGTTTCAATCGTCACAGGGAAAAACTTAATTTATTCCCAGGCCAAAAGGAGCACAGGGTGCACTCAGAGTGTATTAGAGTTCCATAAAGTGGGCTCCATATTCAGCTCTGCAGGAGCTTATTGATCATTGCCAATAAATGATCATTAATTGAGTCTCCAGTTAATTCTTCAGTGTAGCAAGAGAAAGTGTTGTTGTCACAAGAGAAGAATTCCCCTGCACCCCTCCATCTAAAGAGCAAAGCACAAAAGTCTGGCCACAAATTATATTTGAAGAAGAAAAGGAAGATATCTACTTCCAACAGAGAGAAATTTCTATTTTTTGCTTAAAAGATTATTCACCAAATTTTTGTTACAAGTTCTAATACAGCCCATTAGGACCAGTAATAAAATTATTCTTATAGAACAGAATTTAAAAATATATATTTAAAATAACCAGCTATATATAATCAAGGTGAAAATATACAAAATTAAGAATTTTTTTCAAACTATTAAAAAATGTTGAATAAAACCAAAGTCGAGATTCCATTCATCACCCAACATTTCTGAGGTTGCTGCTTCAATAAGGTCTGTGATGCCACCACCCTGAGAATTTTAAGAAGCCACCAAAGAGTCCTGCTCAAATTAACATTAACCTTGTCCACCTGTGCCTCACCATGGCCAAGCTGGGCTCATGTCAGTCAGTGCTACAAATCACAAACTTCATGGACCCTTCCCAGCACAAAACATAGCAGAGAAGTTCAATATAAAGGGTCAAATTAGGAAATTCACACTACTGAGTAGTATTGAACATTCCTCTTTAACACTGTGTTGTCACCTGGCATTACCCAGGAAAGGGGGATGGATTGAAGAATAGAGACAACCACCACTGGTTTATTTCTGGTATTAAAGAATAAGTTTAAATACTCAGAAGAAAAGAAACACTGGAAATGGAACAACCTTCAGTATTTGGTGTTAAGTAATATTAGGTGACAAACTCAGTACTTATCATTCCCTTTTTCCTGTTCTAATACCAGCATGACTGACATTTTTCCATTTCCATAGCGTCAAGTCTGTAATGCTTAAAATACCTTGTGAAATACAACACTCAACTTTGTCAACTCCTGAGTTATCCACATACAGGGAAAAGAATGCCTGTCATCAGCAGCCTTGTGTGTCACCCAAGGGTAAAACATCCAGCATGCTTCCTTTTCTCCGCCTTGTTGATAAATTAAAAAACACAGGCACTGCTCATCAGTTTCCCAGAATTATTTCTCTCACCTCTATGGACTTGCTCAAGAGTGAGAATGAGTCTGAGATGTTTGTGTGCTGCAAACCAAGCTGCCCCCAGCTGGATCCACTTGGACACCTCTTGCTGCTGGGACACATAACAGGCACAGACTGGCACCATTTGTTTTTTCATAGCAGAGTAAAACTGATTCCTTTGAGAGCTAACAGGTAATTCCACTCACTTTTCCCTGGAAAGAAAGAGTGAGAATGCCATCCCTGCTAAAGGTTGCTTTCCTAGGCCTAAGTGCTTTATGCTGCATTTTCCCTCATCGTTTGTTAGAGGATGCAGACAGCTGGGACAACAGGAGGAGGGGGAAAAAATTAAAAAGAAAATGAAAAGGAAAACATTCTTTTTCTCCCCAAAATTCTCATTTAACTTTCATGCAGAGAGAGAGGCCTGTGGGAGGCTTGTGCAGCACAGTGTTCCACAGCCAGCAGCTCATCCTGGAGCACAGACCTCTGGTGCCACACAGCTTCACCTGCAACTCAAACCTAAACTGCTCTGGGGCATCATTAGCTTGGACATTGGCAAGAATTTCTGCCTATCAAGGGTGATTCAGTGTTGGAATGAACTGCCCAGGGAGGTTTGGAGTGCCCATCCCTGGAGGTGTCCCAGGAAGGCCTGGACATGGCACTCAGAGCTCTGGGCTGGGGACAAGGTGGGCATCGGGCACAGCTGGGACTCCATGGTCTCCAAGGTTTTTTCTAATTTAAATGACTCTGTGACCCTGGAACACAGCCAGGAGTCTGAAGACTGAAAATGTTTCTCTCACATGGAAACAGGATTGGTCCTTAGAAGGGCTGAGTAGTGAACTCCTGGAGACTTCAAATCACAGATGACTGAGGCCAGCCTTTTTTCTTCTTGTTCTTGTTCTTGTTCTTGTTCTTGTTCTTGTTCTTGTTCTTCTTGTTCTTGTTCTTCTTCTTCTTCTTCTTCTTCTTCTTCTTCTTCTTCTTTTTTTGTTTTGTTTTGTTTTGTTTTGGGGGTTTCTTACCTTTTTTTTAATGTATAGTGCTGCTTTAGGCCTGTTTTCCCTCATTTTCACACGAATTCTACTTCTCTGCATTACTACTCACTACACTTTGCCATACAATGACAAATAAACTGTCAAACCACCTGATACCAGTAGAACTTCTCCTAAACCTGTTTTAAAGCTTTCCTAAAGTGTGTGGAAATTATTTAAATACTAAAAAGCCTAATATTCTCTTCCTTTGAGTCTCCAATCCCTCATGAACATCCTCAACCTCTTCTCCTCCCCATGTACCTCAGAACCTGTCCTCTGTTCAGAGAAGAAAATTATGTATGGGAAGTCTTGTGTAGCTTAAATTGTGACAAATATGATTCCCTTTTTCTCCCTCGCTCCCTTTCCACCAGGTGCAGCTGGAAGTGTGTCCTAAAGGTACAAATGCATCAGGAAAAAGCTTTACTTGTGCTGTTCACACACACTGGGCACAGTCACCTCCACTGAGTTTTATTTCTGCCTAACACAGGAAGGTGAAAGCATATCCCCAGTACAAACATCCTCTCAGAGGCTGCCTCTGAACACCTGAATGCTGCATTACCAAATCTGTGTGGCACAGTCATCTTGGGGACACCAGTGACTAATCGTCACCAAGATGAAAGAAGCTAATGTGACACTGCTCATTTCAGCACACCCAAAAATGCATTTTAGGAAGATTGGTAGGAAAAGGACCACCTTGAAATATCATGGGAGAAATTAAATACTCCTCTCCCGGCAGCATTAGGTAAATGATAATAATGAAAGCTGAATAACAAAGTAATTATTACTACTAAAATTTTAAGAAATATAGAAAAGTACTATGTCTGTTTCAAAGGCCCAGGTGTTATAATTTTTCCTTACTGAATTCAGGCTGCTTTAATTTTTGTTAGCTGACAACCTAACACAACTTTAATGCTTGTAGTGCATTGAAAAAGATTTTTGCAACATGTATAAAAAGGCCATTCTATCCAGACTTTAGGCATGCTCACATCAACAGAACTGGCCTTTATTCCAGAACAGCTTTTCAGTGCTTTATCAGAAATCTGTAAAAATTTATTAACAAAATCTTTTACAGGACATCTGCATTTGGAAAGTAGTTTTCCAGCTTTTACACAACAAGTTCTTTTGACTGCATGGTTTTATTTCATTAGAACCAGAGTGGTTTGGGATAGAAGGACCTTACCACAAGATCATCATTCCAACCCTGCTGTGGACTTCCACTAGACCAGGTTGCTCAGAGACCCATTCAGCCTTTGACAGCTCAGTTTCCCACTTTTAATATAAGCTATCTATAATTTTACAACATAAATGTAAGTCATAAAGGATTTTTTATAAAGACCTTTCACAGAATGAGGATCCCCCACATGGCACACTACCATGCACCTCTATTCAGTTTATTGCTTCCAGCCCAGCCAAGGGGAGATTTTCTAAGAGGAAAGAAGGTGACAAATTGCCAGTGAAAGCCCAAGATATCTTTTCAGGAATTCCTTAAAAAAACAATTAAAAAAAAAGTTTTCAAGCAGATGGAAAGATGTCAAAATTCATAAAAGGCTTATCACAATGTCAGGTGAGAACAGGAAAACAAATTCTAGACAAAAGGAATCCCAAAGGAAACCTGAACTAAATCCTCTGTCCTATGGCTAAGCAGCTGCCTGTCCTCACCAGGTGACATTTCAGTTCCCTTTTAACTGTGAGAGGCAAAGGAGGAGTGAAACACACATTAAATGGAACAGTAACACCTAAGCCTGGCTTGCAGCTTTTGGCTCTACCAACTAAAGAGCCAAAAGCATCGGCCAAGATCAGGATGGGTGCAGACACAGCTTCCCTGACACTGCAAGCACCAAGAACTGGGAAAAACAAGGAAAATCTTTGGAGCCTCAGCCCTGCGGAGCCCCAAAAGCCTCCCAAAGCTTCTGTGGCCCAGCAGCTGTGCAGAACACTTATCTTATTGCAATGAGTCTCAGGGGAGCGCGTTTAATTTCAGTCCCTGAAGTTAACACCATTAGAAGATACATTTCCTTCATGATTAAAAATTAACCACAGAAGTATTTCAAAGCTTTTGAAATAACTCCGAACTAATGAAGGACTAATTGCTTCACTCCATGTCTTCATATAATAATGTATAAAAAATTGGTGTCAACTGTCTTATGTCAGCTCCTGCATCAGTTAATTACATGTTTGCCATCAGTCATCCACAGTCACAATTAAAACAGGAGAATATTGTTATAATTAGTTTTATGGTTTAGAGCAAGAGACAACTGAAGGAAGTGTTAAAACTCAGTTCAGCTTTTTTTGTTTATAAGTTGCCACAGTCATTAGCACCATTTTAGGAATCAGCTCCATGGGCAGCTGGCTGATGGGAATTAAATCCATGAGCCGCGATCCACCTTGAAGAAACTCTCTGACTTTGCAAATGTAAGTTCACAAATTCCAATTTGTTCCCTCTTCGATTTTGAAATATCATGACCAACATCGAGTTATTTATCAGATTAGATACAACAAAATTTCTTGTGGCAAACAGTGTAACACATGAAATTAGCAGGAAACCACTGGCTCTGTTATCATGGAAATAAAGACCAAGTAGGACTGGAGAGGAGGAACCTTCATCCTCCTGACTGATGGGGGAAAAACAAATGTAGCAACTGCCCAAATACCATTTGAGCCCTACAGTGTGAGCAAATTCCATGGGAACAGCTCCACTGAATTCCCTGAGTTTCGTACACAAAGAATTGGCTTGATTTTAAAGGCTGGTTTGCTTTGTTGGGTTTTGGTTTGGTTTTTTTTTAAACCAAGTATGAATACATGACAGCATCTCTATCTCAGAAGCTTCCTGAATACAAATAAGCAATTTCAAGAAAAAAAAAAAAACCAACCTGGTTTTTTAGCACTAGAGCTGCTGCTCTCTGTCTCCAAAATTGAAGTTACTGCTCCAGCAAGGCTGGAAGCCAAACCCAGCTGACATTAAATAGGTAAAGCAAGACGGAGAGAACACCAGGAGCTATTCCAGAGTCAAGGGATATGGCAAGGCAGTATCTTGGACTTTGAAGCATTCCCTCCCAGCCTCCCAGAGAATGAAATTCTTACAACAAAATAGAACAAAACATACACAGAACAGAAAAATCACAACCACCACCACAACAATAAATGATGCATGTCTAAAAATATAGATGTTTATCTATGGGGCCAAACCTATTTTTTTCAAAAATATCTTACTCTAAAATTGTTTCTGCAAGGAGACAGTCAGGACAAAAACTGGGGAGGGTGTGATTTTGATATTAATGGAATTAGAAACTGGATATCAAAAATCTCCTGACACAAGAATTTCAATATTTTTAAGCATAACAGCTTATATTTATTTTCAGTTCCCCAAAAAAGAGTACTGAAGTTTAAGGATGAGCATGATTCCACACAAGAACAGCATTTCACTGGCAACACTAACTCAGGAGTTTTTCAGATCCCTCGAACAAACATTTCTGCCTTTGCTATATTGAAATACAACTGCCACACAGAATTTCTGAACTAAATCTCAGCAGTTACCTTTAAAAAAAAAAAAAGGCACAAAAAACCAAACCAACAACAACAACAATGAAACAAACAAAGAAATCCACCTTCATGACAGTATCCTCCCTCACCCCAAAGACCACCTGGCAAAACTAAATGGAAGAGAACAGAGGACACCAGGTCCTGGAGCTCCAGGAGCCTTGAGCCCCATTAGAGGCAGGATTTGTAAGATAAATAAACAAGGCAGGCTCTGGTCCCCACATCCCTAGCTTGAGCACAGCCCTCCCAAAGGCGCAGCCCTGACCCCTCTGCAGGGGGATGTGGCTGCAGGACCAGCCTGACCTTGGCCATGGGCCAGGCCAGCTCCTTGCCCCTTGCCAGGAGTGCAGCCACCTCTGCACACACAGCAGGACAGCCCAGCCCAGCTCTTCAGGGCAGCTCTGAACAAACCCCTCCTGCAGCTTGGGGGCTGAGCTGAGCACAAGGATGCTCCAGCTGGGAACAGTCACAGGGACACCTCTCACTTCACAATCAACTTTTGCCTCCTAAGAGATTTTACAGGTTTGCTCCTCAGACCTCTGGAGAGTACATCCCTTCCAACTGCAATGAAATTCCCTGGAGTGAAGGTGAAACATGATGGGCATGAAAAGGAGTAACAAACTGCATCAGTGCAGTTGCCAGCAGAGATGTGCAGGGTGGTGCTGTGGTGGTGCTTCCCTCCCTGGGGCTCAGCCTGTCCTGCTGGGATGGGCTGGGAAGGACAGCCCGGCCTGCTCTGAGGGACACCCGAGTTCCTGACACCAGTGCTCACCCAGACACAGCCCTTTCCCCAAGTTTACATGACACAGCTGCTCCCTACAGCCAGGACCTGAGCCTCTAGCGCAGCAATGGGAGCCTCTCCATCCCTGCATGCACACCCCAGACATCTCAGCAGATCAGGGGATAAACATCAGCAAGCAGGGCCTGTCTCACATTTTAACCCATCCCCACCTGAAATCAAATAAAAGCAATTTGATGGTCATTTGCACACAGAGAACTTGGTGGGTGCTGGTTTCACTGGCCTGCAGGACAGCCAGACCATTCTAACACAGGACGTCATTTCACCACCACCCAAAGCACACCAGCTGCTCAGATGCCATTTTTTGTTGAAAATGAATTTGAAACTTTCAAAGAGGATGGAAAAAAAAAAATCTTCAGAGTGTGGGGAATGCCAGAAGCAGGCAAAGGGAAATCCCTGGTGTAAGCAACTGAACACATGACAACTTTAGACACTTGCATCCCTCATTCCACTCTCAGTCATTGTCTAACATATTCTTGTTGAAGTAAGGCTTCAAAATCAGAAACATGATTAGAAAAGTTGTTTAAAGCACTCCTTTTGCCTTCCCTCATGTTTTAAAAAGCTTCTCTGAAGAAAAGGATTTTAAAAATCATGAAGAAGCTTTAAACACTAAACATTGTCTCTATTTAGAGTTACAAATTATTCATTTTAACTTCACAACTGTTCATTCACAGTGAAGGTGCAGTACATAAATCACTAAGAAATGTGCTCTTACTCTGCAAGGTTGAAAGTCAGTAATTTGAATCACTTTTAGGAAAATATACCAGTTTTTGTTAGTAGGGCCTCAAATAAAATGCCATTTTAAAATTTGTATCTAAAAATCCATAGCCCTGGCTGGGATTTGTGCTTGTCATGGAGCACTGGGAGTGTTAATTCCCCAAAGGAGCAGGAGCAATCCTGCTTTTGGTTCTACTGTTGAGGATGAGACAGTCCAGAATGGAATTTCATACAAAATACATTATGACAATTCTCTGTTGGAAGGATCTAAACAGAGGAAGCTTCTTGGGTAGAAGCCTCTGATGGCTGATGTTGCAACACTGAAGCTGAGAAGGATTTTGACATCTTCATTTATGAACCCGAAGTCAGATGATTCTTCTTTTTCTCTCCCTTTTTTTTATTTTTTTTTACTTTTTAGCATGCAAGTCACAGAAGTTGTGCCAACAAGAACTGCCAAAAAGTGTGCTGAACCAGTACTGGCTCTACAGAGAGCCCTGGAAACTGCAGATATGTTAATCAAAACAGGTTTTATAAGCTGAGAATATATAATTGAGGGAGGGAAGAACAGAAAAAATTAATGTCTTTGCTCACTGCTTGACAAGTTAAGAACCTTGTGCCACCACAGCCAAAAAGCCAGAGATGAATCAATCTCTATTTTAAAAAAAAATACACTCTTGCTATCTTTATAAAACTGAACAGATGTTAATAGCTTATGCCATTGGGTTGAAAAGTTGGATACTACAATTTAGAAATCCAAACAAACACAACTCAAACGTGGCTGTGACTGGGGCAGCAGCAGGTACAGGGGAGCTCTGAGCACCACAGGCTCAGGGTGATTTTCAGCTCTGTGGCATCCGCTGCTGCTCAGAGCCAGGGCTGCACGGTGCAAGTGCAGTGGTTTCCAGTGCTCCCAGGGCCAGTGCATCCCAGCTGCTGCTTGGGAAAGCCAATCATGAGAAGAATGAAAAGCAAAGCTTTTACTATGGAGCCTGTGCAATAAACCACATTAAAGTGACATCCAGCATTTCCACCAGCAAAACTTTCTTGGATTGCAAACCTTACTCCACCTACTAGTACTCAGTAACTTGAATTTAATTTGAATTTAGTAATGATCTCTGAATGAAGAAAGAGAGAAACAAATACACGCAGACAGATTTAATAAAATAAGCTGGAAACAACCTCAAAAATAATGCAGTTCACTGAAGTAGGAGAAAAAAAAGATAAAATACATGAATCAATTAATGTCATGTATAAGAACAGTCAGATGAAATTGCGTAAAAATAGATCTAAGATGGATCATTCAACCATTCAACTACCCAGCTTAAAAATCCTAAGTCAATAAATATAATAGTTGTCGCAACTTGCTCTGCTTTTAATTAGTAAGTCCTTTCAAGTAACAGCACCAAACAGGCAGTAGAATTTCCTGTGTATTTCCTCTGAGAATGGTTTCAAAGAGCTTTTATTGCTAAGGAACAATTTGGTGACTAGAGATCAAAATATACAATAAAATTTAAAATTGTGATTAGGTAAAACACAAATATACACCATTTTAAAGATCATCTTTCCCCCACCAAAAAAAGCAGAAACCCCCTAAAAAAACCAAGCTTGCCCTATATTTTGTATTTATTTACATACCTGACTGCATTTGCTGTCAGTTTTGGGGTTTTTTCCCCCAAGAAACATCTGTTTCCTGATATTTGGAATTATCATTTACAAGTTAAAGTCCTTGGTGTCAAGATATAGAATGTCAAAAAACTGCTGCAAATATTAAATGCTAATTTTCATGTCTTCTTGTCAAAACTAAAAATCTCATCAGTAAATATATAATTTGAGATTTATCAGTCCAGTCCTGGTCCTGTCTGCAGAAGACGAGTTACTGGCCAAATCCTCATCCTCCTGAATTCATTAAGGATTTGGAGGTTGATTGCAATAGAAACAGGGGGCCATAATTTCTTGACTCCAGTTTTACTGATAGTCTTTGCACACGTAGGATTTGGCCTGTGTCCCAAATTTCCAACTTCTCCAGTGCTCAGGACAGTTCATTCAAGGTACATGAACCCAGTACCACACATTATACCAACTTTTGGCTTGATCCTCTGCAATAAGATGCTCAATTCCTTATGGGAACAAGGTTTCTTTTGCATCATAATTTAAAGAGCTGCAGGGCCCCACTGTGAGCTCAACCATCTGTGTGCCCACAGTGGGGTCCTGGCACTTCCTGCAGCAGGAAAATGACCCCAAAACCAGCCCACAGCTGCAGCTCTGCATCATTCCCCATCCCAGTAATTCAACCTCATCCTCCTCCTTAATAAATAAATAACAAACTGCAGAGAACTTGAATATGAAACTACAAAGTAACGTGAACACTACACTACTTAAGGGACATTTGTTCCTATACATTTAAGGTTACTGTGAGACCAGACACGGGTGGCACCAGAACAATCCCAGTTTATTTGACTAACAAATTCTCCTTTTAACAGCAAGACGTATTTGCTTCCAGCAGAGACACATTTAAGAAAGTCTTGATGTGACACAGCTGTTGCCCTCAGGTGCAATTCCTTAACCTTTATGAACTGCAAGACGTGAAGCTAGGATCGCTATTCTGCATTTAAAATAATTGTAAAATAGAGTGTGTGCACAAAGAAGTGACTCAAGGTTACAAGGGCAAGCTAAGATTTTTCTAATTCTTAACCTTTAAGACCTAACTTTCAAATAACTTTTAAGGCTGCAAAGCAGGTTTTTAACCTTGATATTACAAAGATAAAAGACTTTTCCTAATATGTATTTAGAGTTGGCAAATACCTATATCCAAGTTTATCTCCCACAGCACTGATTAGAGACGAGATGCTGTACATTATTTCAACGCTGCTGTATCCTGCAGATAAGTGTTGGCAAAAGTGAGCATATCCCAGCTCCAAGTCCCAGATGAATTTTGAGATGAGGACTCTGGAGCACAATGCCCAGAAGAGACTGGGACACGTCATGTTGACAAGTGCCAGATGGATTCATGCACTGCAGCTGGTGATTAAAAGGGCACTACACCCAGCGAGCTCCTGCCTCATTTCCAAACTTCGGGTTTCCAGAACTTCTGCTTCTTCCAAGTATTTGATACCCTCTCCAACGAGTGCAAAGAAGATGCTTTAAGCTTAGCAAGAGGTGGCAATAATGAGGACAAGCTGCAGCTACTGTTCTGTGCTGGTTTTCCCCACTGAATTCCGAGTCACAGGCAGCGCTTGGAGAATGACAAAGGAGCTGCTGCTTGTGCTCCTGCACAGATGGGTGGGAGAGGGGCACCATGCACATCCCATACAGCTGAGTTGGGAACAGAGCCAGGAAGAAGCTCTGTGGTGTTTAGTCCCTCCCAGTAAGGGATAAGAGCATAATTTTAATTCTCAGGCTGAAATAGCTGAGTGAAGTGGAACATTCAAGAGCAGAGCTACCAGGCAGTGCCAGGGCTCGTGCTCTCCTCAGTCACACATTCCCATCTCCCTCACTGGGAGTGTGCTGGGGCAAACAGCACATTCAGAGATCCAGGATGGGAATGATCCAGCAGAAAATAACCCATCAAAAATATAACCAGTCAGGCACCTCCCTGATTTGTACAACAGCATTCCTTCCACTACCAACAAGGGCAGAAGGCAGAGCCAGTGCGAGAAAGAAGGGAGAGCAGGGACATGGCTCTAAAGCCAGAAATTTCATCAGGAGTTATTTGTCTCAGTGGATCTGGTAATCCTGTCTGGAACCATTATATTCCCATAATATTCCCTAAAGAACATAACTTTGAAGGGTGTTTCTCATGATGACCCAGGACCAAATTCCTGATTGCAAGTTTGCTTTCACCCATGCTTTTAGACCTCACATGGTTATATTCAAACCTAAATATGCCAGAACAATCCAAAACCAAGCACACCATCTCAAACAAAATGTGGTTAGGAGACCTTTCCCACCTGTACCTGCTTAATATCAAGAAATGTATTTTTTATAAAATATTTTGAGGTTTTATATATATATAAAATTACATAAACCATAGAGGAGTTTTAGGAAATGTCATCTCACATCCTAGACATGTGGAAGTTAAAGCAATTTCTTAATTCTGCTCTCAGACATAATTTTTGGAAGTACCCTCTGTTTTGGCAGTTCTAATCTTGCTTGGGGTGTCTGCTGGCAGCCCTTGAGCAGGTCACTCCTGGATTAGAGTGCTGGGATTTCCAGCAGTGCAAACAAGCGGGACCGAGGGCTGCTCTCCCTCCCCTCTCCATGCAAACAGAGATAAGGGCTCAGGCACTTCTCATTCCACAGCACAGTGAGCCTGCTCAAGGTAAATCTGCCCTCAGCTGCCACAGCTCCACACTCTGAGTCTGCCTTTGCGGGGCTTTCACTGCTGCAGTCAAATCAGAGCTGAGTGTGGCTGGTGGATGTGCTCTCCAGAAAAAGGACAAACACAGCTGGGCCCATCTGGGCTCATTTTTCCTCCTTACACTGCTCAGAACTGACACTCTGGATGTGTTTCCTTCCAACACTTCAAGGGAGCAAGAACTCCAGAGTGGGTAGGTCTGAAAGGTTCAAGATAAGTTCATTAAGCCAATTTGTTAATCATCTCTATGAACTGTGCCCTCATTTCTTATGAGGATTTGTGTAATAGATTTTATAAAACCTTAATGAAAATCTAATTAGAGTCAAAAGTCTTGGAAATATTTAATTCTTTTCTTTTTCCTTCTTTCTCCTCCTCCTATTTTTTCCTCCCTTTTAATTATGAATTGGAGGAATGGACAAAAAGCAACAGTAAAGGACGGGACAGTAACAAAGAACACTGCAGATTAAGCTTCAAACTTTCAGCATTTTTTTTCATACTCATGTGCATCCACAGCAGGAAAGTTGATAACATTTGTGCTGTTTCTCTGCACTGATATTGCACTGCAGGAACAGCTGTGATGGGAAATACTCACACCGGAGTCACAGCACCAGACTCCTCCAGCTCTTCTTCAAACAGGTCAGAGTTTCACTCAATGAACTCGCTGAATAAATAAAAATGTCTCTTTTCAAAGATGCATTTCAAGGATGCCACTCCACAGCTCACTCTGGCCTCAACAGCTGAGGATCAGTCCCTTTCAAAACCATCTTAGTAATTCCCCCTTTTCTCCAGCCACAAACTCTGCACCAGGCTTTAGGGGGGATATCCAAGCATGCAAAGAGAGCCTGAGGATCCCAAACTCACTGCTGTGGGATACACATCATATAAATCATCAAATTGGGCAAGCTGGGATAGTGGAAGGTGTCCCTGCCCATGGCAGGGGTGGAAACAAGATGACTTTAAGATCTCTCCCAACCCAAACCATTCTGTGATTCTATTTAAACAGGTGATTCTGTATAATGGAATGAGACAGAGATGCTGATTTCACCTCAAGGAAAAAATAATCAGTGACAAATTCAGTCTTTAAGACATTGATTTTGCAAAACACCAGTATTTTGCACATGTGTATGCCAGGAGATACAATTACTTCAAATATTTGCAGATTTCATTTAAATATGGAGAGGAAATGGGTTCTATATAATATAATTCTATGTGTCATTGTACCCAAAAATAGAAGCACAAAGTAACTATTTTCTAACTCTTTCCTCTTTCCCTTCATACCATCATTTCTAAACATGCAAACACGAAGTCTCTTTAAGAACACAAACTGATTTGGGACTTTTGGGGTCATTTTTTCCTCCCCACCCCCCCACCCCCCCAAGAAGTACATCTGTGTGATAGAGTTTTGTCACTTGTTTTATTTTCTTTGGAAGGTTTTCTCCCCACCTCCCTGAAAAAGCCAGGTTTTCAGCAAGTTTTTATGATTAAGAAGCTACAAAGTAGACTCTTCAAAGTATCCAAACATGCATTTAGAATACAAATACAGCAACCTTATTATTGCTTATTATTAAATATAAGAAACTAGAGAGAAAACTGCCCGGCTTTACACCCCTCCTGAACAGTATGCAGGATGTCAAAGACCCTGAGGGACCAAAATAATTAAATCAATTTGTCCTATGATTCAATAGAAACAATGACAAATAGTTTCAGCTGAAAGGAACAAATAAATGCACCAACAGGGAACCAAATCCTCAGGTCTTTGTTCAGTCTTAATCTGCCAACTCCTGCTGAGATGCACCGACTTTGCTGGGAGATGCGAGCAGTTTGAACTGAGTAAGGCTGGGAGGATTTTCCTGGGAACAGATTCCATACAGGAGCATCACAGACACAGAGCTGGGTGTCAGGCAGGATAATGCACTGAGTGCAGCAGTGAAACTCCAGCATGTAAAAAGTGATGCTATTTAGGTCACAGCACTGAGGATGTAAAATAAGCACGATTATCTGAGTCCCATTAGATCTCAGCCTGTGCTTGGGAGCAGCAGGCTTGGGAGATGGACAGATCAGAGGGACCTCAGAGAAAAGCATCTCAGATGATAAAAGCATTGGAAAATAAAAATTGTGCTCTGAGAAAACACCACATGTTAAGGAAACTTTACAAACACTCTAAATAGGAAAAAGTAAGGAAGTTGCTGCAACAAAGTTGTCAGGGTTCAATTTGATGAAAAATTATTTTCTAAGCCATTTCCAGCATAAAAAGTCACTCGTGCTATGCAGGAAAATATACTAACATATATAAAGCATACAAAAATATTCATCTACTGCCCAAAGTATCACAGTTCACTTGTAAACTTGTAAATTAAGACTAGTTGGTGTTAATCTGTCCTGTCCCATCCTATCCACCAATTATATGAATGAAGAAACACAGCATGTTTTTGGAAACAATCCTACAGAACAGCAAGTGTAGCAGACTGGAGCCTACTAACCTCCCCTCCACTTTAAAATCATAGAATCATTTAGGTTGGAAAACACCAACCAAGACCATCAAGTTCAACCAAGACCATCAAGACCCAGCTCTGCCAAGGCCACCACCAACCCATGTCCCCAGGTGCCAGATCCACATGTCTTTAATTCCTTCAGGGATGGGAATGCCACCACTGCTCTGGGCAGCTGTGCCAGGCTGGAGAGCCCTTTCTGTGAGAAAATTGCTCCTCATATCCACCCTGAGCCTCTCCTGGCCCAGCCTGAGGCCGTCCCCTCCCCTCCTGTCCCTGTTCCTGGGAGCAGAGCTTGATCCCCCTGGCTGTCCCTTCCTGGCAGGAGCTGTGCAGAGCCACAAGGTCCCCCCTGAGCCTCCTTTTCTCCAGGCTGAGCCCTTTTCCAGCTCCCTCAGCCCCTCTTGGTTCACCAGCCCCTTCTCAGCTCCAGTTTCCTAGTCTCTGTTATGCTTTCCAGATTTTTAAGATTTACAAAACCTCAGAAGTTTAAAACTCCTTTGAGCTCAAGGATTCATTTTTGAATCTCAAGAATGAGCAGATCCCTTATGGCAGGGCAATATTTGAGTGATGGAAAAACAGAGCTTTACATTTACCCTCCACAATTTTGGTGGGCTTAATCCATTAAAGCAGTGACTCAGGGCCATCCTAAATGCCCCTCAGAGCCCTGCCAGCTCCGAGCTGCAGCCCTGCTAATTAAACACAGAGAAACAGGAGGGAGAGACCCAAGACAGACTAATTAGATTAGGAGCAGCATCCCACTGGCATGTCAATACTTTCCCTGGACTCTCCTGAAGATCTCTGCAGAGCTGCACTGCACAGTAAAGCAGAGAGAGGCTCCTTCCCAGGAATAAAGTGATGTGGATGTGCAATAAGGGAGCTTTCCAATGCGGTGAGAGGCAAACAGGGCACTGAATCCAAATAAAAATCAGTCTGCATTAAGGCACACAGTTTAAGAATCAGGGCAAGCAACCAGTGGAGCAAACTACCAAGAGAGACTACTAGAGGACTTCAAGACATGATTTCCTTCTTTTTCCCCCTCAAGTAGAGTTGCAAACTCACATACAAATGTCCAGCTGGGCTCAACACAGTGATAACGTACAGATGACGTCATATGAGAAGGGATAATAAATTTTCACATCCTTCTGGCCTCAATACTAACTACCCTACATTAAAAATGTATTGGATGCTGTGCTGCAGGTCTGGAAAATGTAGAGTCGTTGTTGCATTGGCTGTGAGCACAGGGAAGTGTCATACTGCTTTTTAAGTGCTCTTTCAACTGAATACAGGAACATAACTTGGTGTGGGAGGCAAATTGAGAACACTGCAATATGCACGATAGGAATAAACAGCAGCTGTCTCCACGCACACAAAGCCCACCACCAAATTCCAGCTCAGGATCCCAGGCTGCCCCCTCTCCCTGCTGGGATTTGCTTCCTGCTCATGGCAGCGTGAAATGAGGAGGTACTGGGGGACATGGTGCTGGCACAGCACAAACAAAACACTTCTTTCCCTAGGTATGGATGAGAAATTGTGTTATTTATACAGTGGTGATGACACAGAAGGCATTGTCATAGCCTGTCTAAAGGGCTATTTTAGGATATGTGCAAGCCCATCAAAACTTCTCTATGGCCAGACTTTGCTGCTTTACTGGAACTTGAGGGGCTGAAGTTTGTTACCCCTCTTCTCAGTGTTTCAGAAAGTATTCTCTGTTTGTTTTGTGTGGATTCTATTGGCACCCCCAGTGAGATTTTAATTATCAGTGCTAAATCCCTCTGCTTGTCAAGCAGCTGCTCACTCCCCCAGCCAGGCAGGCCAAGGGCAGAGGGGCTGAGCACCTCTAAAAACCTGTTCTGCTCTCCTGCCTGGGCTGCTCCAGCCAAAAAGTGCCAAGCCCCGAAGCCTAGCCCTCTCTTTGTTACAGAGGCTGGGCAATGCAGCTCTTCCCGGTTCCTGACGTGCCTCCAGCAGATGGCTGTGCTATGAAAAGAGCAGAACAAACGGGTTTGTTTCTTAGCAGAGCTTCTTTAAGCCATGCCTATGAGCACAGGTGTCAGGAAAGGGCATCCAGCTCTCCCAAGGGCCAGGTCCCTGCTCTCACCCATCGGTCGTGGTGCTCCTCACTGCAAAACACTCTGACTCTGATCTGTCTTTTGGAGCGGTTCTGGGAGAAGGTCCAAGGATTCTTGTGACAATATTTTGTATTCACAAAGATACAATTTAGAGGATCTGCGTCTCAGTTTATACCTGTGGTGTGACAGGCTCAGAAACCCACAGCTCATGTCCCCAAGTGACTGAGGGACAGAATAAGAAGTCCCAGTTTTAAACTTGAGAAATACACCCATAAAGGGAAATCTGTGTTTAAAACTTCCCTATAATCTCATTCATTCAAGATTGGAATTAACTCCATTTTAAACTAAAGGTGACCCAGGCCTGCTAGCTGTGATCAGCCATGGAGTACACATCTTTTGAAACTATTTTCTCCTTTTCAGTAAGGTGTAAACCAGGTGTTCCACATTTGCTGGGGATGCAAATTAGCAATATCACAGCTCCTTTAACATTTCAAGTGCAAAACCAAAGGCTTGGATCCAAGGAAATATATATTTCATTATTTTATTTTTACCATCAAATTAAAATTTTACAGATTATTATCCATAAACATCTTCCCTATAATAAGCAGGAGTATAACTAAATCAAGTCTTCTGATAAGTGTTGCAAGATCAAAAGAAAAATCTCAATTATTAGGATTCTGAGAAGTAGCTAAGATTTGTGCTGTCTTTTCCAGCAGCACAAATTTTAATTTTAAGAAACATCCTACCTATATGCATTCATATATCATCGATATTTTGCTTACACATTTTTCAGTCTGCTGCAAATTAGCAAAATATTCCTACACAGAGGACCCACACAGATCCAAACCAGAGAGAAATGTCAGTGAAAATGTGGGGAAGGTTTGACTTGCATTTTCTCCAGTCAAAAAATATTAATATCTAAAAATAAAAATGAGAATTATGTGCATTTATGCAAAAGTTTCCCTGTGATTTCAGTAATTCAGCACTAGAAAGGCAAAGGGCCAAGTTATCAACATTTCTGCTGCTTGCCACTATTCCCAGAAGCAACATCACACAATGTTACCAGTTGCTACTTGATTAAGTTATTTTAAAGATTACCTGCTGGTACAGTATCTCCCCATTATTCACAAGACATTTCAAGTAACATATGATGAATATTTCAGTAGCTTATTTATTTATTTATTTATTTATTTATTTATTTATTTATCTATTTATATATCAGAAGTTTCTTGGAAAGTTCTCTTGACAAATTTTAAATATTTGGTAGTATAATATGTCTGTGCTAATTGCCCCTTAAGAAAAAGCTTAGAAATAAACCCACTTTAAAAAAAAAAAACAGAATAAATAAAAACAAACAAAAAACAACACAGCAACAACACCAAAAACCGAACCAAAAAAAACCAACCAAACAAACAAACCAAAAAAACCCCACCAAACCAATTACGGAATTAATCCCACAAAATCTTTTCAAAATTGTTCTCAATAGCAAGAAAACTGCCTGTTGTTCTTCAGGAGCCCCAATCTCTGTAGATCAGATGGGATTTTCTAACAGTTTGAAATGAGCTTCTCAAACTTGAGGAACTGGAAAAAAAATTGCTGCAAACAGGGGAAAACACAGAAAGAAGCAATCCAGCTGGAAAAGGCATATCAGAAGCTAGAAAACCTGTGTAACTTTGGTTTTTTCTCTTATCAATACTGTATCAACTCAATGAAAATGTGTTGAAACAGCAGAAAGTGAGATGGGGCACAGTGGAGAAAGGCAGCTCTATTTGGACACATCACTGGTGCCAATTTTAAAGCCTAATTTTTAGGTTGCACTGAGCAGCAGCCTCACAGATCCAGGTTCTGCACGTGCCGGCTGCTCTCTGGAACCATTCAGGATCTGAGGAGCCCCTGCACAGGAAGGATCAGTCAGATCCAGGAGTTCACAGTATTATTACATTTTCAATTTCTGTCCAAGTGCAAGTGTGTGATCCCATACCCTTTGGATTTCAAAAAGCCATTGCATTGAATCAAACCCCAAGAAGGCAGATAAAATATAAATAATAAAGTATTTTAACACAGCTCTGAAGGAGGGCAAAAGGGTCTTGAAATATATTGGTTTCAGTTGTTCCACCTGTCACTCAAAGCCCTGAGGAGAAAAGCAAAGCTCACATGAGAATGGTGCTGCAAATACAGAGACATCAGTACAGCAACTGCTCAGGTCTGCTAACAAAACCTGGCAGGAGGGAAGACAGAGAACACCTTTGAACTGTAAAAGCCATGGAAAGATGGAAATAATTTCCACAAATCGCTGTCCTCTAGTTAGCAGCAGCCCTGGTGGCTCTTACATGACAATTCATGGCTCACTCTGCTGCTTGATGGATTTGGCAAATTTTGGTGCAGTAAGATCTTCTTATCCCCATAACAAAATCAGGGCCTCATTTTATTTAATTTATCTCTTTTTTTCTTAATTTTCAGGCAGCTGTTGCAGTTTACAGAAGAAAATTTTCTTTGCCAACAAATCAGTGCTTTAACCAGTGGGATCTGCTGCTCCAGCACGGAATGACCAGACCAAGGGGACAAACCTGCACAGTGTCTCTGGGCCACTTTGACCCAGCTGGAGAACAGCCAAAGAGCATCTCTGCACAACCCCTGGGGTGCTCAGAAGCACATTCACTCTTTCAGACCTACCCTCTTCATATCCACTCCTCATAGAATCTCTTCTGAGAGGGAAGGGCCCCCCTCAAACCCTCACTGCACCACTCAGGATCTCCTGGGAGCTCTGCAGCACCAGCTGCACCTTTTCACCAAAACACTGATTAGAATTTCATCTGAACTTGTAATTTATAAAGATAAAATAGATGCAAAAATAAAGCAAAGAAAAAATTGGACAGAACAGAGACTACAAAAAGCAGGAGGTGCTCAGCATCCCATGCACAATCTAAAAGCTCTGTGGGGTTCCAAATTATGTTCACTAAGGTTGATCCCTGAGCAATCCTGTGACTGAACACATATTAAAGAAACATCAGCACATAATCATTATTGACAGAATTTTTCTGAGATTTCAGGAGATTGTGGATTTGGGGGGTAAGGTCTGTGGCATTTAATTTTCACCAATTGTCACCCATTGTCAGGAAGTCTTACACAACAGATAGTGTACAATGTGTTATATTCTGTAACAAAAATTTCCAAATATTTTTATTTTTAGAGCAGACACTACCAACTTTGATAAAGAAAGCAGCATGAATGGGAGATATTGGAATGCTGTGCCTATCCAGTCAGAAGCCTTTTCAGGACCAGATGTGAAAGGAGTTGAGGAAAGCTAATCAGAGTGTCAGCAGATGCTAGGAAGAATTCTGCATGGATGGGAGGAAACACAGGACCAGGAATCCAATACACCTCAGTGCTAACACCTCTTTCCTTGGAGTTTTGGACCAGCAAATCCCCAGCAATGCAACAGATAAAACATTGCAGACAAAGTGGATGAAGCTTAAAACTGCATGAAGGTATTCTGGTGGACAGAAAGAATCTACACATCTGATATTGTGATCAGCCTGCTCAAGATATTTCCTGTAGCGACTGTTGCAAGCAGTGGGTAAATGTACAGATAAAACAAGTGCTAATTCTTCCCTTTGCGTCACCTCTCACAGCCCTCAGACTATGCACTGCCTCCTCTGGATTTCCTTGGATATCAATCCAGCTGCTGCCCTTTCCCTTTCCCATCCCCACTCCCTGCACCCCTCAGCACCCTCAGGTTTGTCTCTGTCACCTTTGAGGTCCCCTGACCTGCAAGGTCAGTGCTGCCCTCACCCCCCGCCTGTGCTGCAGCCTCCTGCCTGGGTGCTCCTGACTCCCTGCAGGGACAACTGATCCTCTCAAAAACCAGGATCCCAAAAGGCAGAGGGAAAACCAAATCCACTCCATTCCTAGTCGAACTCCTGCTTGGTGGGGCCTGGCAGGAGACCTGCTGCTCATGCAGCACCTTTCTGAGCAAATGCAGCCTCACACATGGCTCACCCCCACTCCCATGACACCTTTCCCTGGTGAGGTGCAGCTGGAGCAGCACTGGCACCACAGCACTGCTCACAGGGTGTAGGCTATTAAGCATGAACAGCTGAGAAATTTATGATATTTAAACCTGAGGTTGAAAAGCTATTGGTTGGTTCTGAGTGTGTGGTGGGCACGACAACTTCTTTTGTGATTAATTCTAACAATAACTTAGTTTTAGGATCCTCTGACATAGAAGTCTTGGCTGCTGTAATATTAATTAGGAGATAAATCCAGGGAAATGTATTTGTTACTAAATCTTTTCTTTTTTTAAAATCATCTTTATAATATTGTCAGATGAAGATCTCAATTTGGAAAGCATTGACACATCTGCAAATTTTATCATTTCTATCAGGACACATTAAAAGAAATTTATAATTCCTGAAACCATTTTTTGATACCCATGTACTATATTTTCAGAAATTATCCAGGTTGCACACATTAAGGCCAAAATTTTACAGCTGCTTCACAATGTGAGCAGAATTCCAAAAAACAAACAAATGCAGCCATCACAACTCAGGACCCTGCCCGTCAAGGACAACTCTTGTGTGCTGTGCCCAGTGCTCTCAGACATTGTAATTGAACAATTCAAAGCTGACCACCCAGCCTCCCTGGAGACTCACAAGCTGTAGAAAAACTACAGCTATAATGAATTCAAGGCAAATTCTATCACAGACAGCAGTGAGAGGGAACTTTAGTCCCAAAATAGACAAGAGATCCCTCTAGGTACTGCCTCACCTGTTTTCACCTTTCCACCAGAGATTTTTTCTAGGTACATCATCTTTAGAACCCCCATGCACAGTTGTGCCTTCCCTCCCTTGGCATGCTGACACCTGGAATTCAATTTTCAGGTTTAAAAATGGGGCAAAACACCCCACATTTAACACAAGAGAGAAGCAAAGGTTATCCCCTGAAGCACTGTGCACAAAGAGCAAACAGACCCAAGTCTGCATCACTGGAGGCACAATTTAATGGTTTAAGGCAGAGTCTGGGGGCACAACCAACTTGGAGCAAAATATCTGAGAGCTTTGACATTCTCAAGCTGAAGAGACTGAAGGACATTCCCAATTGAAGGTGCCCCTGTATCTCTGCTGAAGTCCAGCTTGATGAAATCCCGTGAAAATTGGGGAAGGGATGGTCCATAACTCCCACTCTGCAACAAGAAGTGAATTGCAGAGGTGACAATTGGCTTTAGATATTTTAAAGCACATCAGCAAGGCTTCCCAGAGGATATTGCAGACCAAGGTGACTGGCCAGCACTTTTTCCAGTTGTCTAAGAATTTATGGAATCACAATGCCAGCACCTCCCTTGCCAATGCTTTCCCAGTCTGCTGGACAACACTAAAAAAATCTAAAAAACCTACATAGCTTAACAAAAGAGATGGTTCTAACAAACCCTGAATCCCACAACATTTTAGATGGTAATGATACACATCTATCTGAATTGCTATTTGCTGCTCCACAGAGATAATAGAACAAAGATAAAGAAATGGATAAAAAAGAGAAATGCATGTATAATTAATAGCTCAAAGCAATTTCTTGTTCAGAGATGGCAAGTGCAGAGGAAGGTTTATTAGGAGAAATTACTGAGGCAGAAACCACGATGATTGAGGAAATTTTTTGCTTTGCATCCCCTACTTTAGAGATAACAAGAAATGAAATAGGTAAGGAAAGGTTTCTTACATTTTCTTATTCTCTCATCTATATCTCTTATGTAAAAATAAACAATGCTATTAAAATAATGCATCAAGAGATCAGTTGGTTTATTATGACAAAGCAGTTAACCAGATTTTAAGGAAAATTAAGTTTCTTTGTTTAGACTGCAATAAGAGGTAACTGAAGTATGAACTGCTGACAAAACATAGACCAAGCCTTGCTCTTGTCAATAGTTTTTGCTGTTAAATTCAGACTCCAGATGAAATGGTCTGTTCCCAGTACAGACCAGTCCGGATGACCCAAGGGGGAGAGTGTGACCAAGCTGTTGTTACCTCAAGTTCTAAACAGCTCCCCTTCTTCCCAATTTAAATTGAGAGTGCAACATGGGCTAAAATAAACAAGCATATTCATTTGATTTCAGTGCAACTACTGAATAGGATACTTAAAATCATCTTCAGTTGGTGTTTGTCTATAGCATTCAAGTGAGCGAACAGCAAAACTTGAGAGCCAAAGTTTCACTGCTCAGAGTTTTTCTGAGGAATGTGGGTGGGATCAGCTGCCAGTACACAACACACAAAGATAATAAATTCCTTTTTTACCCAAAGATTAAATCCTTTTTCTGAGCTAGTAAGCACTAAGAAGAACTGTTAAGCTGTTTAATTTAAAAGACAGGAAAGGAAAATAAGGTCACTTTACTCCTTTGATTAAAACAAAAGCATAAAAACAAACAAAAAAGCAATACCTTGACAATCTAACCAACCAAATAAAAAAAAACCCAAGCCCAAAAAGCCAAACAACAGTAAGGGGTTTGTGCTAACTATCCTATGATAAACACAAAGTGTTGTAAGCTGACCCAAAATCTGCAGGAGCAATGCCCTCCACCTTCTTTTGAATGGTCTTAAGAGCTCTCAGATGTAAAGAATCTATTTCATTTCACTTTATGACTATAATTCAGTCCTTTACATGTCTTTAATAAGATGAGAATTCAGCAAAACACTGTTATTCAGTCACAAATTAATTTTAATCTCTTCCAAACTCAATGAGCAAGTTTATAACCCTCACTGATCACTTTAGAATTCATTCATTTTGTCACTAACATGCAGGCAATAAATAATACTGAACTTCCAGAACATTTTCCTAATTAAAGCTGAAAAGAAAAAGCCATTGTAAAGTCCTCTTGCTGTAAAAGGAGAAGGAATACAATTAGTTTGTCCATAAATAAATAGCCCCACCCAACTCAGAGGCCAACAACTGTGGCACATTTTGGGTTTCACACTCTAGTATGTGTTTATTCACTGTACTAAACTGTCTTTCAGCTCTGCACTGGGTTCTGGTCAAGCACAGGTGTCTGGGTCAGAACAAACTTCAGAGATGAAAAGAAAAACCAAGGGGATCTCCAAGGGGATCCCAGGGATGCCCAACACCAGGACCCTCCAGCATGGACAGAGGGCAGATGGCTCAGACCTCCTGAGCTGGTTTAGAGTGGAACTGTTCTGACCCTTGAACTGGGAACGGAGGTAACACTGATGGTCCCAGCAGGGCTTTCTCCAGCACCCCTCAGTTTCAGGACAGTTCCCACCTCTGGCCACCCCGACCCAGAACTGCAGCTCTTTTCAGCTGAGAAATTGAGTTGAACACCCCATGTTCACCCCATTATCTTCTGGCAAGTCCCTACATCACACCTGGCCAACAGTCAAGCATCTCTGAATGATGGTCCTGCTGCAGGAAATGGTCCTTTCCTGATGAAGCAAATGGCAAATTGGTAAAATCCTGTGACACCAAAGCAATCTGAGCCAGCACTGCTCACCTGCCAAGCACAAACCCCTGTTCCTTAACTTCCAACCTGCTGCTTGAGGCACAGAGACATCTCAGTGAGTAGGAGGAGGGTGACTGGTGTAAGCACATCCCTCTGTGGCCTCAGGAATTCACTGGCTTGTGTTTTATTGTTGGGTACTGAGAGTGGTTGGATGAACAAATTTGTTAAGAGAACCTCTTTGAAAACAGGTTAGATCCACTGACCTCTGCAGTGCTTGGAGCAGAGCTGGACTCAGTTTGCAGACAGGTAACACAGTGATTTTAGATGGTGACAGAACCTGACACCAAGAGGTGGCCCAAGGACGAGAGGATTAGCCCTGCAGAGGCACAGACAGTCTGGAGGTCAGTAACAACTCCTAACACAGAAAAAGTGTAGCCATGGATCCCTTGAGAAGACACACATTTCTACAAGTAAATAAAATGTACATAAATGCTTGGCTATCCAAGCATTAAGTGTGTAAAATCCTAGTTATTCATTGCACAGTAGATTTTGACCTTATATGCAGAATAAGTTGTGTTCATCCATTTTTAATGCAGAACGGTCCTTGCACTCTTTCTGTCCCACAGAGTGCTGGGGGCACTCTGCTCTACTCCTGGTAAAGGTCAATTAGTTAAAATTAGTCATAGTCCCAGATCACATCACAGACCTTTCTGAGTTGGAAGGGACTCACATGGATCATCAAGTCCAGAGCTGAAGTAAGTAGCCCACACAGGCTTGAACCCACAATCTTGGTGTCATTAACAGCATGCTCCAGTTTAACTTTTTCCTGGTTTTACTTTTATGTATGTCTTGTAGGGTTTTTCTGTTGTTTGTCTGTGGTTTTGGGTTTGTGGGGTTTTTTTTAAGGCATGGGTAAAATTTGACTTCCCATGGAAGGAGACAGTGAACCTTTGTGTGCAAGTAGATAAGGACAGATGGGTTATTACATCATCTAGATTCCACTCTCACATCACATAGAGGGAGTCAATCACCAGGGATCCTGTACCACAGAGCAGAGCTTTCACAGACCCAACAAAACTTATCTTGCCTTCACTGACTTCTGACAGTTGCTCTTTCTCAGACACCAGATGAGTGGAGACACAGCACAGAAACAAAGCACAAGAAAACCTTAAAGATCAAGAACATTTCTACAGCTTGGTTGAGAGCCACCCATATGTACTTTTTACAGGCTCTTTGGCAGGATCCTTTTCTCAGAGTGCAAGTACTTCCACTTTCTCTTCCCATGGTCTCCAGATGTCAGCTCCCTTCCCCTGGTTCTCAGGTCTCCATCACCCTTACAACTGCAGCTTAACTACAGCAGCAAATTAATGAGTCAGCTGTGCTTCCACCGCTGCTCAGAGCAAGTTGGACAGAAGGGACATTTTCAGTGCTGAACTAAGATCCCCCTCACAGAGAACTGTAAATGCTCCACTCCTCCTCCAAAGACAGTTCAGTTTCTGAACAACACGGTCAGGTCCCTCATTAACCAAATGTTTAACTAAGAAAAGCAGCACCTGTGCCCCCTGTGCACATAATGTCCTTCCAGTTCTAAGGACAACACAGGGCATATGCTGGTGGGTCTCAATTGTAGCCAAATATTTATTTTGTGTGGGTGCATACCTACACCTTTGCCTTGAACTTATCATGAATTATGGTTTGAGCCCAGGTCTGCTGGTATCAGATGTGGGGTCAGAACAGAACAAAAAATGTTACTTCCTTCTGTCCTGTGCAGTGTTCTTCAGTGTGAGGGGCACTGTATTCTCTCTATTGCACCTGCAGAACTTCCCATCACCAGAGCAGACCATTCTTCTCAAACCTTGCACAGAGCTTATAATGAGGCCTCTTTGTGGTTCCAACCTGCTCTGTTGAGAGACACTAGCCAAAACTCTGCCTGACTCTTTTCATAAAGAGACAGTCTTTGGTTACACCTTGTATTTTTAACATTTCCCAAGTCTTGAATGGATAGAAATGTGTGTGAAAGTCTCTGGAAGAAAGCAAAACCAGCAATTCAGACACTTGAAAGCATTCACCAATTTGGAAACTGAATCCTCCTACAAAGAACTCTGCATGGAAATACCCATTTTCCTATGCTTCTGACATCCCCTCACCCATCCCTAACTCTCACAAAACTCTGGTATTAGTAGCACAGCACTTTAAATAATCATGTGTATGCTTGCCTGAGCTCTGGAGCATCCATCCCTTCTTTGCTGAAGCTGTAGAGTGCATCAGCTGAGCAAGAAAACACCTCTGGACTCTCTGCTCACAGCCTGGATGTGCTGGTATATGTCCAGGCACAGAGTAGTTCTGAATCCAAAGCTGGATCTCTTAAACACAAACCAACACCATGCTTTTGAACTGTCAACTGATTCAAATGCAGCTGCTGAAAATTTCATGTTGTAGGCAAGCTGTATCACAAAGTGCCTGGAGACCACTGGTCCTGAATTATTTGAAGCAGACAGAGTGAATAATAGAAGAGGTTTCATATGGTTACACCAGTTCAGCAGAGTTCAAATGCCTGTAAATGCAGCCCAATCTGCTCAAAGGCTGTTTCCTACCTGCCTGCTGATAGAGCCTGACCAACAAGACAGAACTGCCTCCCTGCAGCACTCACTCCTGCAGATACTCAGCTTTAGCTTAAAGCTCTTCAGTTCTGACTGGGAAAAATGAAGCATTAGCACTATTGAGTACTTTAGGTGGAACAGTAGTTTAAAGAAAAAAAAAAAAACAACATAACAAAATCTCCCACAAACATCACATATCCCACTCAAACATGGGGGCCTGAGCTTACAAGTGCCAGCCAGTTTTGGTGCCTCTCCAACCCCCAGGAGCAGCAGGAGGTCCCAAGGCAGCTTCTCCTGCAGCTCTGCACCAGAGCTGGCACAGGCACAGGCACAGCCAAACTTCCTCTGGCTGTGGACAAGCCTTCAACCTCAACAGACTTAACAGCAAAGGTACAGAGAACATCACAGGCCTGACAAATGTCTGTAGGATTTATGGCACTGGTCCTTCCCATCCATTTACATCCCAAACATCTGTTTAGTTGGAGACTTATGGCTTGATGAATTCGTTTATTATTTCAGATGCATTAAAAAATAGGATAATTGGCATTTTACATTGTAGCTATTCACCAGTTTGACATTACCATGCATTTTAATTAACATGAATACCTAAAGCTTGGGATTGAAGAGAGAGATAAGTCATATTAAAGTCTATAGCTGTCATCCTTCAGTCCAAATTCAGACACAGAACAAAACTAGACGTGTCTATCAATGCTGACGTTTCAACAGTACTGGTTAAAGGGGACAGGGCTGATGCAGTGTTTTTAAAGAGGCTTTCACTAAATTCAAAAGCAGTGTTCAGTCCTCTTTGAAATAATCTTAGGTCAAGCACAGTGCCTGTGCACATTACCCGAGCTCTGTTAAACTCGACTTTAACCAATAGAGTCAGCAGCAAGGCCACACAGCTTCCATTAATCAGAGCTGCAGCCTCACAGGGGACAGCCTGGCCAGCCCCAGCCCTGTGCACACAACCCCCACACAGGGGCATCTCCTCTCCAGGGCACTGGGGCGAGCTTGGGCTGCCAAACTGACATCAAGGATTAAACCAGACCAAACCCCAGCACTCCACCCTGCACCTCCCAAGGCAGTGCAGGATTTCACCAAGGGAACTCTGAATATCCTCCAATAAAGGATATATTTGGCTTTCTCCAAAGGAACACTGACTACATGCTTCAGGCACAGGATGTTTACATCTTGTGTTTAGGTAGCCCTGAGTCAGTGTTCCTTGGTGAAATCCAAATATATCCTTCAGGAAACCCTTCAGCTTTCTCTCATTGACAGTGCAATTCCACTCTGGATAGTTTTCCTCCCTCAGTAACTGTTCCAAACACAAATCCACCTCCTACTTGCTGAGTTTGGCTCCAATTCGTGCTCTGCAACAAATGATCTTTAAAGATAACTTGATAACCATAGCAATTAAACATCATGGGAGAAGCATGCATATGCCCTCATCTACAGTTCATATTTAAGGGAGGAAAATATAATTATTAAAATATAAATTTTAAATAGCAAAATAAAGGAATTTTTTGTGTTAAGAATGTGTTGCGCCATCATTAGGCTTCTCATGGAAATTTATTATATTGGAGGTAAATTCCATAAACCTATGGAAAAAGAAATATCCAGTGGTGGCTGTACTAGATTTTCCATGGAAACACTATTATATCTAATAAATTCAGACATAAATTAGATGCTTAGCATGTCATTAAAACATATAAATGAATAAATATAATTAAACAAACACCAAATTTGCACTGAGAGCAACAGGGAGGAAAGAAGATCAAGTAGGCTCCTTTTAGATTAGGACTGTAAATTGGTAATGAGATTTGAGAACAACTCTGGCCAGTCTGTGTTGTGATGAGTGGGTTCTGCCATGCCCACAATTCCAGTTTTTCCTTCAGCTTGCTCCCACACCCACCTCACAGCTGCACATCCACACAGGGTTCCCCTGTGTCAGAGCACTCTTACACCACTAATTTAGGGAACTTGCCACTTAATTAAGCTATTGTGATGCTGGAAAGATAATTATAAAAATAAATAATTTTCAAACACACCAAAATCTGTCTCCTGAGAAGCACAGGAATGAGGCCAGGAGGGGTTTATGAAGCAGGAGCAGCATCCCAATCCCCCAACCCATCCCACCCTCTGGCCACGTGCCTGTCCCACAGCAGCCCTGCCCATCCTCACTCTCTGCCCTGTTCCAGCCCGGGCAGAGCAGGAGCTGCTGAGCCAGGCTGGGCTGTGACAGCAGCAGGGTCTCACACTGTGCATCATGCTCCCCTCTAATCACTGCTTCCCCACGCTAATAAATGAGGTGTGCTTTCACCATTAAGAAATGCTAATCAGGGTAAACACGTTCCTTCCCCAGAGGAAGCACATGGAAGGGCCCCAGGAATATTTCTCTTGCAATAAAGATTTATTATCCAGTGACATAATCGCAATGTTGTAGCTCCAATAGCCCTGACCTTTTAATGTTTCTTTATTTTCTGCTCTAAATTCCAGGTTTGCTGTCCCTGAGCCCAGGGTGCTTTTTTGCTTTCAGAGCATTTTCTGACTTGTTATTATCCATTCTGCTCCCAGTTTTGCTCAATAAGAGTGCAAATCACTTGTGGGCAGCAAGGTTGGTGGAGAGCAAGATAAAACATGCTCTCCAAGGTTAACTGATTGTGGCTGGAAGATGCTGTTAATGAGGATCTGACTCTCTGGGCACTGGTTGTGCTTTTACCATGTTTGCTTCCACCTCTTTCTCCAAATGGCTAAATCATCATAGCACCAGTGAATGTAAACTGCAGGGATGGGGGCTACAGAACACTCTCTCAAGGGACATCTGGGGATAGAACAGCAGCTATAAAATCCCATAGGTTTGTATTTCCCACCTGAAGGGAAGTCTGAGAAGAGCCCCATCATATCCCAACACAAAACCCACGCAACCTTAGCGTGAAAATAACTTTAAATACGACAACAGAAAGCAAATGCTGCTGGTGGAAAACAGGTGAGGTTTTCCTCCTAGTCAAACAATAACAAATAATCCACGTTACAAGCATTTCTTAAATAGTTTGTCAGGTAACAGCCCTGTGCATTTTGGAGTAGTGCAAATTGAGTTGTTCCACTAAATTTTTCCAGTCAGCCAGTTCAAATCTAAAACGTCTCTTGCAGTCCAGATGGAAACCTCACTACCAAGTGACAGCAAAATCTGGGAGCAAAGAGGTTGTTATTGCTGCTTACATCAAGGCCAGGCATAAGGTTAGCAGTTTGCTCACTTCCCTATTAATTTTTTTACAGCCACGGGCTGTCAGGTGCTCTTTGCTTCTTCCTGAGGGAAATGACTCCTCTCATGGCAGCAGCTGTGAGCCCCCCAAGCCCTGTGTCAGAGGCACAGACACAGCACAGCTGCCAGGGCTCCAATCCTCTGCTCTCACCAAAGGCTGAAGGAACAGCTCCTTCCCCAAACCAAGGATTACTTCCCCTTTTCCCCCAGCTGTTTCAAACATACCCATGGCAGTCTCAGGACTCCCCAGGTGTGCATGGCATCAGCTGGATTAAGAGCCAGGAAACAGAGTGGAACTGTCCTAGCACATGCCTCACACTCAGGCCAAAATCAATTTTTTTTTTCTTTTACTATTTAGAAGGCTCTAGTCCGCTGCTTTGAGCTATAAATTTTAGTAACATTTTATTTTAACATTATATATTTTATTACATTTTACTTAAATGTTACACCAGAAACTTATATTTCCCATAGACCAAATGAAGCCTCAAATTAGCAATCTCTTGTTAATATTTACCATGACTGTGGTGCCCTCTCTTCAGGAAAGACCTGTAGGTAAAACCCTGTTCATTATGAGTGAAGGAAACTGGGAAGGAATTGTTCCCTGGCAGGGTGGGCAGGCCCTGGCACAGGGTGCCCAGAGCAGCTGTGGCTGCCCCTGGATGCCTGGCAGTGCCCAAGGCCAGGTTGGACATTGGAGCAGCCTGGGACAGTGGAAGGTGTCCCTGCCATGGCAGGGGGTGGAGCAAGGTCTGCAAGGTCCCCTCCCACCCAGGTCATTCTACAACTCTTTCATTCTGTGAAATTCAATCTTAAATCACAGTAGAAGTTGAACACTGAGTATTTATTTAATGATCTACTGACCTTAGCTGGTATTTATTTTCTGTGCATACCTTAAACAGTAAGTACAGCAGACCACTACCCTCCAACTAGATTTGGCTTCAAACATCCTCTGTGGACCTCCATGTGCTGAGACAGACACTGATAAAGGCCTGCAATGCACAGCCTCAGGAGCTTCCAGCACCAGAAAGACAGATTTTTATTTCTCCTCATGCTATTTTTTGCTGCTTTGTTTGCATCACTGTCTAATGCAGTGAAGAGTTGGCTAAATTGGCCATCCTAACACTATAGATAACTTGTGGAAATGCAACATATTGCCTTCTTTTAAATTGGAATGTTTTTTTAAAATTAATTGGGTTCTAATAGTGACACTGTGCACTGAGTAATTGAGTGAAAATTGCTATTACATAGAGCCTGCCATCAGCACATAATTAGTGCTCTCCCAGCTCCCACTCCAGGCAGGAATCTTCATCCCTTTCAGCGCCGGGTCAGGCTGGCACAATGACCTCTGCAAAGCAAGGAGGCTCCTGTGCCAGCTGCCATTTCTGCTCTAAAACAGGCATTTTCCTGGGGAAATGAGAAAGGCTGGGCTGGAACATTCTGTGGCTCCCACTCCCAGGATTGCTGCCTGGGCTTCCCCTCTTCCAGCCATCCCCAGAATCCCTCAGGCTGTGGTTTCCTTTAGCTCTGGCCCTTCACACCTGCCCTGTGCTGTTCTAAGTGTTATTTCTGATTTTGAAATCCCATTTATCTCAAAGAAGTTGGAAGTCCCAAATAGGGAAGAAACCACATAATTTAATCTCAGCTCTTTTGTTTTGACCAAACATGTTAATACTAACAGTCTGCAATGAATTTTCATTGCATCCAGCTTAAAATTATCCAGCTCTGTTTCAGGTCAGGGCAGCACTCAGATATTTCAGCAAAATTGATATTTGTTGGTACTGATCTGGTAATTATTTTTGAGATGCCTGAACCCTTTGGTCTGCATAATAGTGTGTGAAGCATTAAATGAAATTTCTCTCATCCCACCAAAATCTAACAGCATTCTTCAGTCACCTCTCACAGACTTCACTTTGAAACAACCAGTGTTTTCCACAGAAGCAGAACAGGATGCTAGAAAACTCCTCTCAGCACATGCCAGGTTCTGCTGGGTATATTAGAGCCCTACCAAGGTCAAATTATTTGATTAGCATGTTATGTGAGCAGTTTGGATATTACTTCACTTTTTTTCCTGCCTGTGCCAGACCAAAATTTTGCCCATCTCTNTAATAATAATAATAATAATGACATTATCTCCAAGCCCAGGAAAACAAAGTGGAGTGATTTTCACAAGAAGAAAAGCTAACACATTTTGGAGCACCCAGCACTTCTCTTAATGGCAAAAATACAATACCTCAGATCACTAACCCATTTACCAAAACTGGTATCAAATTAATATAAGCACAAAAATGCCCTCACTCCCAAAGCACATTTTTTCCAGGTTGACACAGCAGATTAAGCACAAATTCATTTAACCCACTGTTCTATCAATACAGCAATTATTAAACACAGCAGGAATTTAATCACTCTCCTGATATGCTCAGGCTGTGCCCACCACTTGTTGGGCTGAATTCCACCCCAGCCACACACCAGGAACAGGTCCTGGCCCTCTGTTCCACAGCCTGCTCAGCCAGGCAGCCAAGAGGCAACCAAGGTTCACAGAAATATTTTAATCATTTTATAAATTCTGCCAATTTTATAAAGCCCAGTAAAAGGAAATTTCTGTATGGACAAACACACCCCTGCAGTCTGTGTGGCAAATTTTACTCTACCAGCAGACAAACAAAATGTAGATATGAACCCTAAGAATAAGAGTGTCATTTAGTTCTTTCATTTATCCAAAAAGGTCTCCTCAGTAAACATCCACCTGTAAGAGCAATTAAAACTCCATATAACTAATGAAAATATGTCTCTAACATAGCTAAATAGTCAAGTGTTCTGATCTCATTTTCAGATCAGATTTGTTTCCAATCATTCAACAACAGAAGAGAGTTAGGAAATTCATGTAAGTTTTTATGGAGAAAAGGTCACTGCCCCTTAAAATCATTGGATGTCTTCTGTATTGAACCATATGCAGGTATGTCTATTTTCATTTCCAGCACCCTGAGGTCCCCAAAGAAACAGAAAAGTTTGTGTTTCTAAGTGTGGAGCTCCCTACATAGTCAGAAATAGTGGGGAAAAAAAAAAAAAAAAGAAAACCCTCAGAAAAATGAATTATTAACTTCCAGCATGGTAAATACATCATTGCATGAAAATAAATTATGAGTGACAAATGGGATTTGTACCTATTTATCTACACTAAATCATTTCTGTTTATTATCATGAAACAAAAGAAAAAATTCTATAGATAACAACGACATAAACTCAGCCCAGAACTGGGGCTATCACCCAGAGCTGTCTCCCACAGAAAAGACCACAAGCACAAAAACTACCATAAAGTTTTAAATACAAACATTGGAGTTTTTCCTGGTGTAAATTATTGACTCTGAAGAGCTTCGACAGCCGCAGAACAGACTCAGTGTAATGAAATTCTGCCAATTGAGACCCACTGAAATGCTAACCAATAAATATAGATTTACCAAATCACGGCTGAAGAATTACTGTTTTGACAAAGGGATATCAGCAGTGATTACGCTGGTGCTTGGTCTTGAAGCAGACCTCTGCAAGGAGCACATGCCAACAGTGCTTTTGCTGGGTAGTCCTGCTGAGTCTTATCTCCCCCCTGTGCCTGTCTCCTGTTTTGGGGTTTGCAAGAGGTCATTTCTGCTCAAGCACAGAGCTTGAAATTCCCTGGTAAAACTCTGCTCTGCTTGGCTGTGCTCTAGCAACATCTCATCTTATTTACTTGGAACCTACTGCAGTGGGTTCTCTGTTTCTCTTGGAAATAGAACCCTTTTCATTCTTCCTTTTGATCCTACAGTTAGATTTTAAGCAGTGAAACTGTGGATACAAAAAGCATCCCTCAGACCTCAAGAGAGACCCTGCCTGCAAAGCAGGGCTGCATTTGCTCTGCTTTCCAATGTGGTGTTAATTAAAACACCATATTAAGGCTGCTCTGGAGAGTCAGTTAATTGATTATAGATATCCTTTCAGAATGAGCTTTACAGGCTATATTGCATTTCATAATAATGACTGGAAAAGGTACCAGATAGGTGCCTATCTAGTAAAAATATGCATATATATGTATCCATGAATATGAAAACCATCCTAAATGCATTACCATAGCTGATGTTTACGCAATAGGAGCCACTTTAAATGGTAAAATAATGAAAACCCAAGTGCAAATCAAGCCTTGCCCCTCTTTACGCAGTCCTGAAAGGTACATCGTCAGTGTATCAATCATCCCCCTATAAACACTTAGAAGTGCAGATCCATAATCAGTAATGACTTGTGGAAATTCTGAAGTAGCCCTCCTGAGTGCATCCTTCTGTAACTATGCCTTGGGGCCATGATAATCAGCATGAGCAGCACAGAACAGATTTAAGAGCTTTCATCTTGAAGCTGATTTATATTCTTGTACTTATGTACAGTTCCTCCCCAGGTCTGCATTACCCGGTGCTAGAGTGCCACGGGAAAGCATTTCTCCAGAATTCCCACCAAAGAACCCCTCCATCTCCAAGAAAGCCTTCCAAAAATGTATCAAAGAGAAGAGGACTATCTGAGGACACTCTTGACCTATTTTATCCTCCTCATTTCCCTGAGAGGTTGCCCTGAGACCTCACTCACTACACAAGGGGAAAAAAAAAACCTTACTGCACAATAATTTATAATAAATCACTCATGAACCCATCAACTTCATCTTCGTTACAATCTACTGCTACAAAGATTTCTATAGTCTGACAGAAGACTTACTGAGAATAAAGATTTGCCTGAGGGGCTGAATGTAATCAGAGAGGGACAGAATAAAAACACAACAGGCTTGTTACTACTGCTATATAAAAACACATGAGGAAGTCTTAATAATAGGGAACCCAGGGGAAAATATTAATTTCTCTTAGTCACTTTTCCCATGAGAGCAAGACCTTGCCACATGCAATTCATTTTTCACAGGGATATTCCCACTGATTTGGGGGAGACATCTGTTTTGGGCTGTGGAAAGTTTGTATCCTCAACATCTGCTTTTTGCAAAGTCCAGGAGAATTTAATACGGTGTCTTGGTTTTAAAAGGTGTCTGCTGTGGAAGGCAGGAGCCTCCCCTGAAATGGAAAAGGTAAACCCCCTCCCTCCAANAGAAGAGGCTGCTCTGGTGTCCCAAAATTCCTGATTATATCCCCTGGGTGGAGCATCTCACAATGGGATGATGGAATTTTATCAGTCATGCAATTTTATCAGTCAAGGCTCAATGGCCCATTAACAGAAGATATCTCCCCAGTGGGAGAGATTGGTTGTGGAAGTGAGAAGAAAACTGCCCAATTAACAGAAGATAACTGCCCCACCTTTAACAGATTGCAAATAGAATACATGCTTATCTTACAATCCAGGACATCAAGGAGACTGGAGAATGATCAAATAATCTGAAACTACAAAATGACCTTTTCCTTATTCCTTCAGTAAAAATATCCCTCAAAAAAAAAAACCCCAAACCCACCACAACAGAGTGGACAGGTGGACAATAAATAATGCTTGTGCTTTTGTGAAGTGTCTCTTCCCTTCTGGAAGTTACACTCCCTGATCAAGCCAGGTCCAAACAGAGAAGGACAGAAAAGCAGCTCCTGACTGACAAATCACACTCTGGAAAAGCAGTATAATACTTCCTCTCCAATACCTGAAGACTTAGTCTTATGGGTTTTTAACCTTTTTCTCATGTCATATCTTTTTAACCTGACAAATACAGTAAAACACTGGTTTTGTAGCCCATGCTCTCTTTGCAGCATGGAATGACTCCTGTACTGACTGCACTGGAGTGATCCCAGCCCCAGGAATCACAGGCAGGGGCTGAGTCACAATGAATCCCAGTTTGTACAGTGCCTGGGAAATGCCATTTGCCGTTGCAGAGCAATGGGGTCGTAGGTTTCTCCACTTGGACCAAATGCAAAATGAGTTCCCTGCTAATGAGGATGAAGGGCAGAGACTCAGTGATGTGACTGTAGCCATCCTTCATGCTGTGCTGCCTTCCCAACACCTCTGGAAAACCCTTTGCCCCCCAGGAGCCCTCTTGCTCACAGCACTCTGCACTGAGCTAATTGCACTCATTAACCCTGCAAAAGCCTGCCTTGGGGAATGGTGCTGCTGTAGGGGAGAAGGCGTTTGGTGTGAGCTGCTTCACTGAGGGAGAAATCCCAGAGCAGAGGGTGGGGAAAAGGCACTGCCAGAGCATCCCTCAGCCAGACTGAACCTAACCACAGACATTCAGCCTTGCAAGTGAATTACACACAGAGTGCAACTAATTTTAACACTCCACAAAGTAGGAGACTGGTCTTTTCACAGCACAAAGTGGGATGCAGCATGAACGAGGCTGAAAACAAAGGAAACTGGGAAATAGTGTTTATCAGGAGGAAACAGGGAAAGCAAGAAATCAAAATCCAACTGCCTTGGGAATGGGGCTGCCTGAAGCAGGCTACCTTTATTCTGACTCCTGTCTGTTACATAAAGATCAGAGTTTATATTGGCTTTTTCTGCTGCTGACTCAGAGGGCCAGACACTCCACATCAGCTGCAGCTTTGGGGGAGAAATTGCCTGCTGAAATACATTCTGCAACATGCTAGAGGGTGAGAAGTAATGATGATTTCCCTCCTGCCTGCTGCCAGACAGGCCCAGGCTCTCCCCTGGTGTTCTTACCCATGCTATGACAGCAGGGCAGATGTCAGTTCTGGGCTGTCCTACAGTCTGGTGACAAAGTTCATTTGCCACATGGCATTACAGCTGATCAGTTATTTGCAAGTGATCACCCTGTCCTTTACAGTCCTGTACCACAGAGAAAATTTCATCCACTGAAGTATTTTTATTATGCGCAAAACAGGCCAATACATTAACATTCACACAGACACTTGAGTTGGCACATGTATATCCAAACAGATTTTTCCTTAGATTTAGCTCTCAAATTCTGCTTGCCCCACCCAATAAATTCCATTTATTTCTTCTCCCACTCAATCTTCCACTTCCTGAATATTTCTGAGCTGTTTTATGAGGAAACAAAATACCCCACTGTCAGTTTTCACACATCTGAACTTTCTACAACTTCCTTCATAAAAGTGTTCAACTTCTTCCACTTCAAATTTTTTTTTTCAGATCCTGTGCTGTGTGCCAAGCCTCACCTGTGGCTGCCCAGCCCTGGGGCCGGGCAGGTCTTGTGTCCTTCCCTGGCATCCATCTCTGTCTGCAGTTTGGTTCAGCTCCCCCCTTTCCCCCACGCTCATTATCCTGCCATGGATTGAGCATTTCTTGGAATACATCATCTCGTTGCTATCTGTCAGCCCAGGCTGCCTTCTGCTGAAGACATATGGAGAGGCATTCTTTCTCCTTGAGGGGTGACCAAGCAGACAAGGCTTTCGGAGCAAACTCTCCTCCATAAAAACAGGAATTGCGCAGCTTCAGAGCGAGCTGGGGGAGCCCAGCTGCAGGAAATTCCACAAGCCCGGACTAAAGCATTTCTCCCCGCTGACCCAAACAATGTGTGCTGGGGCTGATGATTAATACTGCTCCTTAAACAGTTCTTTCATCATCAGTTCCTGCTAATGAAGTTGGCCTGCTGGAGTGGAGGCAGGATGACCACCCAAAACAGCTGAGTTCCGTCTGCAGTTGGAATGTGGCTCCTCTGGGTCTGAGACCAAAGACAGCAAAAGTTCAGAAATTCTGCTGCTCTGCCAACAAACTGATCCAGCCAGCTGCTAATCTGCTCCTCAAGATAACACAGTCACCTAAGATAACATTCAGAATTCCATCAACCTAGGAGATTTCAGCCACTTTTCCCTTCCACCTCACAAATAAAAGTAAATGAGATCAAGTTTTTCCTTGCATATTCTTGTCACCACCTTTGTCGTGCTTCAGGTCTGTTTCTTGTTTGATTCATTAAAGTGCCTTGATGCACAACGGATTGAGTACTTAAATAACAGTTCACTTTTCCTCTAAATTGAAAAAGTGATTTCAATTTTTAAGCTGTTCACAGAAAACATTTTTAAAAGATAAACATCCCATTCTTTGTGCAAATACAGAATATTTTTTCATGGCCCAACTTTCCATAAAAAACATCTATAAGGACAAAAGTTGTAAAAAAGAAAAAAAATCTTTTGAATTCATGCTTTGAAAAAAGTAGCAACAGTTTCAGATCCAATGTACACGAGGTTGAGCTCCTCAGAGCCAGATTGGCAGCTAAGCCACGTTTTTAATCACCTCACTGCAGGAAAGGGGTTCTGCTGGAAGGAACAAAACCTGCCGGTATGGACTGAGAACACCCTTGGGAGGAGAAAGGAGCAGCTCTCACACTGAGCTCACTGCAGGCCCAGGTACCAGGATGGATCAGTCCCATTCCAGCAGGAATCTCTTGCCTGGCAGAGTCTGCCTGTAGAAACAGTACAGGAATATTTGCTTAGACACTGCTTATTTCAGTGTGGAACATGCTGGTCAAACATTTCCCTTATGTTATTTTCATGCCCCAGGGCAGTCTCAGATGGGGATTGATGTCATTTTCTTGAAATACTTGCTGTAAAATAAAAGCTGCTTGTTTTTCAGCCAAGGAAATCCAGCCTGGGAAATAGAGAGAAGCTGAACTTGGCATTTTCTCCCATGGGCAGCACATCCTGGCCCTGGCTGCACTTCCCAGCTGGGTTTGCCCTGCAGCCCAGCCACAACTCCAGAGTCACATGCGTGATTTCTGGAATGCTTGGAGCCTAAGGTAGAAGCCAATCACTCTGGGCTCCCTGCAGAGCTAAAAAGGAGAAACCATTATCTCAAACAGGTACTTCAGCCCATGGGAACTACTGACCAGACTTATTTTTGCCACCACCTTCACAGAGCAATTGGACTCCTGATTTGGGAGACTTATAAAGGTGCTTAAGATTAGACAAAATTAAATCCCCAAAGCCAGCCCAAATCAAGCACCAGAGAACATTAGGCCCCTGTGACCACAGAGGGACCTCTTTGTTTAAATAAATCTCTCTGCATAAATCTGTAAAAACAGTCAATAGGAATCACTGGATTAAGATCCAATTTCCCCTTTTATAATCCCAATTGAGATTAAGTCTCTTCGTCAAATTTACCCTTCCTTGCTGCTGCATGTCCCAGCCAATTGCATTATCCCTGATAAAAGCACCTGGCTCCTGCCCCTGCTGGGCTCAGGGCAGCTCCAGGCCCCCAGGTCCTTGCTGTGGGGAGAGATATCCTCGAGTATCCCAGCACAGGGGGTGCAGGGCCCACATCAGATGGCTTTTTTCAGCTGACAGGTTCCAGACACAGCCAAGCACTTCAAATTTCAAAAATGTACAACCAAAATGTACCTTGTAATGATTTATAGGTGTGGGTCAAGCCTCACAATTCCATCTGCATCTGCTCAGTGCTGTTTGCCAATAGAATTTTGTCAGTCCTTCCTCACTGACTCCAGCAGGCACTGCCACTGTCAAAGTACCTCTGTGCTTTGGGCTGTCCTCAGTAGCCAAACCAGGGATGAGAACAATTCCTCACCACTTTCTCCAAAGATGAGGTTTTTAAAAAAAGTGACAAATTCTCACCTGTTAGAAGATGTTGGAATTTTAAATGCAGTATCAGTAGTCTACACCTGCATGTTTCATTTCAGAAAGGCCACTAAAATACCAAAAGAAGCATTTCTAAGTGTTAGTATAGAGAGACAGAACCCAGGGAATCAAGGGATGGAGGAAACTTTTTTCCCTGATAGCCTGAGTAATGAGCTGTCCATATTGCAGGTAGGAAATGAAACTCCAGGATGGGAAATGCAAAGTAGATTTGTATGTGCATTAAAGGAATTCAGAGTCTATTTCAGGTGAAGGAACACAAATAACAATTAGGAAAGGGGAAAAAACAGCTCTTGGCTTGAGCATGTGAAACTAAGCAGTGATTCCTCACAGTACATCTCAGGAATGTTTCTATATTTTTAGCTCAGAAATGTCGTAATCCAGGTGCAGCTGGTACATTTAGTGACATCCATAGATCTTCCTCTTTTATTTTTTAACATCTAAGCCTACCTTTGCCAAACATTGCTAAAGCATTCATGGCCATTTTCTCTCTCTCTAAATAGCTAGAAAAGCAGACGCTTTTGTACCTCTCTCATAGCAGACAAAAAATACCAAGGAATTTATTTTGACAGAGTCTCACAGGCGTGAAGGGTCACTTCCCATGCCACTGACTAGATAGGAGAGACAAATCCTAGAGAAAAAAAAATAGTGGCTATTTCTCTTTTCTGCCAGCAAATGGGCAACCCAGGAATGCAAAGATCTCCTGTAGTAGCAGTACAGAAAAGGTCCAATAACTTCATAAGAAGGAATTAATTAAAGCAACTATACAGAAAATGGGTAAGGGTATTGTGAACTGAGAGAGATCAATCACTACCTGATAAATCAGCATGAAAAACCAAAAGGGTTACTCAGCCCAAACATAACCTGGGAAAACAGAGCAGAGTTTTCCTAAAGAACAGAAGGGCACTGATGCAGAACTGGATTGTTGGGGATGCAAGAGGTACAACCATCACCTATCCCATGGAACTGCAGAGGGGATTTCAGGGTCAGGCAGAAATGAAATGAAATGAAAAGTGAAATTAAATGAAGTGAAATGAAATGAAATTAAAAGAAATGAAATGCAGACAGACATTCGAGGGACCACCCCAATAGAACAAGTGATCACAAATTTGAGAAGGTGCAAAGGCAGCACATTAACCAATGATGTAGTGCTAGGAAGATTTCCTCCATGATATTTCTGTCGAATTTACAGTATTTTTTTTTTAATTAAAAAGGAGGAGTAAAATGGGCAAAACAGCGATTTCTCCTTAACCCCCTAGAGTCATCAGTATGTTCTTGGAATACAGTTCTTGCTCTGCATGCCAGCAATTCAGAGTGATGCTATGCTGGGGCCTTTCTCATTTCCCTTCACTCTAATTAGACAATATTATAAAAGCACTTCCCAGAATTATTGCTGACACTAGACCCTGGCCATGGAGCCTCTCCTGACCGTGCACATGCAGCACAGTGACCCTGTGACCCTGCTGCTCCCTCTGCCAGGAGATGTGGGCCTTTGCAAAGGCTGCACCCAAACACAAGGAAAATGTGATTGAGTTCCTCAGGGCCTGGAGCTGATTGCAATTTATGACTTCAGAGAGTGCTGAAAGCTCCAGACATTTCCTTAGAGGTCACAATCCCATTCATCCACTGCAGCACAGCTTTTGTTTGTTTAACTTGTATGTTTTACATTCTTTGTTTGTCAGCCATGAAAGCTACTTGGGCAACCATAAATTGTAGCTAATATGGCAATTTCCCCAGCATCAGCCAGGTTTCATTAAATCCCCAGGTTTTCTTTAAAATACATAGTGGAAAAGATGATGCTCCACAGTCGGGTTTTTTAAATGCATAACAGACCAAGTGCACTGAACTACACTGATTACTCCACAAGCCATACAGGAATATCAGAGTGGCCTTTTTGTGAGACATGGCTATTAATAAAACATAACCATAAGCATATTAATTACCTGTTTTCATTAGAGGGCATTGACAATATCTGTGCTGTAGCCTGTGACCCTGTTGTCCTGGGGGCACTCCGTGGTGTGCCAGCCAGCCCTGCCCCGATGCAAGGCTGCAATTCTCTACTGTCAGGGCAGGGCTGTTTGCCCTGATGGATTGGCATTTCCAGAGCAGGTGAGGTCAATGCAGAGCAGTAGAGCCCGGGGCTCTCCCTGTGTTCCACAACCCAGGCTGGGCTCCTCCAGCCCGGCCGTGAGGCAGAGCTGAGCTGCCAGGGAGGAGAAAGCAGGAGGGAGATTGAGCTCAATAAATTATAAGCCCACGCTCACTAAATGCCTAACACTTGCAAATCAACTGGAGCAGGGCAGAGACGGAATGATACATGACATCTGTTAACAAAGACTTGCAAAATATTACTCTCAAAGGCTTCATTTCCTTTTTGATACCCTTGGAATAATATTTGCTTCCTCGAGACTGAAACATCTGAGTCCAGGGCAGGAGCGTCCAATCACATGAGTAGTTTTGACAATATTCATTCAGACTATTTCTGTGAATGCAAACAAATTTCAGAAGTGCATTGGGACTGTGAGAAAGATGTGTTTGCCTTCTTCCTGATTTCTGGTTTATATATTCATTGTATTTAAAAGAAGAGTAGAAAGTTCCCAAAGGATTGGATGGAAGACTGAGAACACCACGGGTCAATTACAGTGTGATACAACATCACCACATGCAAGCAGTTCTGCCTCTCCAAAGAGTTCCCCTCACTGTTCTTGCAGAGACTGTGATCACTGAAAAGCTGAGCAGGGAAGGCTTTTTTCTCCTTGAGAGGTGTTTTTCCAACACGTGCCTTCAAGGTGATGGTTGGATTATATTTTCTTTTTTTTTTCCTTCGTGGTAAATCCTGAACTTTCACCCAGACACAAGTATCTAAATGAAGTTTCACTGCACCTGAAGATCAGACCTTTTTTCTCCCCTCAAAAAGTAAAGTCCTCAAGAGACTGAAAATAATGATTTTCTACTTTTATCTTTGCAGAGAGACAAGACCTGAGGCTGTCAACTCTGTATAAACCACCAGCATCACCTCAAACAGCCCATTTTTACCCCATTTCCTCACACTTCTCAAAAAAGGTGATAAGTAAGATTTTGACTTTCTGTTCATAGGGATGATAGGCCATGTATCTTCATTCAAATTTATCTCAATTTGTTGCTTAGTCTAAGGAGCAAGTTCTTGAGAATAAATGTTAATTTCAGCCCACTTCCAGGGAAGTCAAGGCATTAATTACTTAAATTAAGCCAGAAAGATATTCAGACCTACACACAAACTAGCTGCCTGAAAAAGATACATGTCTCTTCTTCCCTACACTGGGAATTTATTATTTTCAGCAAAAATCTTTTCAATAATCTCTCTCTGCTAAAAATACTTTATTTAAATATTTTTTTTCCCCCCAGAGACCCAATCCTGTACAGACTAAGCGCCATCTCTCAGTCAAGTGGCACTGAAGTGTTCATACCCACTTAACCCACCCTCGCAGAGACTCCCATTTTCCACTCTGTTTAGAATTCTGCAGGGTAGATTCAGCTCCCCAAAGCAAACACCTTGGAGATACAGAAATCACTTATCAACAAACAAATACATTGTCATGGAGATACAGCTTCCCATTGCTTCCACCCAGCAATTCCCAGGATGCTCCCAGCCTCTGCTCCTGCATCTCATAAGAGGTGTAAATATTCCTCAAGAAACCAGGCTGGGTGTTTAAAACCCTTCAGCAGCTACCATGAAAATAAGACTCAAACAAGCAAAAGATCAGCTGTCGCAGTGGTAGGAGACACAAGAGCCATGCTTTCCTTATCAGTCAGGAATTCTCAATCAATGAGAAGTTTGCAGAGGTAACCTCAGTGCTATAAAACAAGTTCCAGGCTGACATTACCCAAATGAATTTTTAGATTTCAGCTGACTGCAGTGCAGTGGCTGCTTCCCCCAGCATGCAAAGGTTAATAACTTCCTCAGTGTGCAAGCCTGTGTGTGTTTCTGCAGTGTTAACTTGGTGGGAGATGTGGGAGATAAGTGACAGGAGTGCACTGCCTCTTCAGCTCACCACAGAGGATCACAGTGAGTCAAGGGATCGAGCTAGGAATCAAGGGGTCAAGCTAGGAACGTGACTAGGATAGTGAAGATCTTAAATGAATTAAGGACTTAAGTTAGAAATGTAGCTAGGACCAGGTGGGGACAACTGAACCAAAGCTAGGAATGACAGGGGATATATGAAGTATTGTAAGAGAGCACGAACCATAAATACAAATAGCTTCTAAGAACAATCAAACTATGAGGGTAGGCTTGGATTGTGACCAGCAGATCAAAAAGTCCTGCCAACTGGACATGGGTGGAGAGATTACATCTTACTCCCTCCCCTCATCAGCCCACTGACTCTTTTCAAAGCCCACCGACCCAATTAAAGACAATTGCACAGCTGTAATAGATATTCAGCTAATTATAATTATATAATTATTATGTATTAGGCGTCTTGGATAGCGTATTGGATACTGTATGAATATGTAAAACCTTTTCAGATAAATAGAGAGCTGGAGCCTGTGACTCCTTGCACATGCTTTTGGAAAGAATTCCGCATGTGTCTGGCACTGTAATAAATATACCTTCTTTTCAACTTTAATTAGTTAAAGAGTCATCTGTCCATGCTACAACAGGACGCTGGAAACCTTCTCTGCAGATACTGAAAAGCCTGCAATAGTCACAGTTCACAACAACGAGTCTCTCACACTCCTTCTCCTTGCTTTGCACCAAGGGAAGCTCACTGAACTCATCCCACACATCAAAATAAAACTGGGATTCCAGGCTCAGCCTGGTCCTCTCCAGCACCAGCCACTGCACCCTGAACAAAGGGATGCAGGCGCAAAGAATGAAGCACACGGGTGTTTGTCCCTTTAGCTGTGCTACAAACCCTTGCACCTCTCTTATTGTGCTGTAAACCTTTGTCCTTCCTCATTGTGTTAACAAACACTTCCCCCCTTGCACCCCTTTAATTGTGCTAACAAACCCTAGTCCTTCTTAATTGTGTTAATAAAGCCTTGGGCCTCTTTACTTGTGCTACAAACCCTTGCATCCCTTTAATTGTGTTAACAAACCTTTGTACCTCTTTGTGCTAAAAAAACATTGTCCTTCTTCACTGTGTTAACAAACCCTTGTCCCTCTTTAATTGTGCTCACAAACCTTTGTCCCTCTTCATTGTGTTAACAAACACTTCCCCTCTTTAATTGTGCTAACAAACCCTTGAAATTCTTTAGCTTTGTTAACAAACCCTTGTCCCTCTTCAGCTGTGCTCACAAACCAAAGTTTCACTGCTGACAAACACAAGTGACACACAATGACACACCCTGGCACAGCGTCAAGTCCAAATAAGTGGAACTAAAGAGCCATGGCCCCTTAGGCACTGGACAGCCCTCTGCTCATATCATCTCCATATCATCTCCTGGCAACAAGGGCAAGCCACTTTTAAAAAAGAAAATTAAAATGCTCGCTACCGGTAATTAAAGATCGTAGGCTAAGACTAAGAAAATGATGATAAGGTTAAACAGCTGGTATGAGTTACTCAGCATTTATGTGCAGGGTTAGTAGCTGCATTTTAAAGCGATGTTCCAACACCTGAAAAGATAAAGGAACTGCTCCTGAGATTGAAAGATGCAGCTGGAAGGGCAAGTGTAAAACAGTTATACTTCGTGGTTTTGGTGGAAAAAAAAAAAAGTGGAAATATATGAGGTTAAGAAAGCAAATGAACATGCAAGGACAAGAAATTGGTTGTATTTTGCACTGGACAAATGATGATATAAAATGGTCTGTCTGATACACAGCCCAAAGCACATTCACCCTGATCCAGGCAGTGGAACTAAGGCAAGGTAACCAGCTGAAGGTTAACTTTACCTGCAGATTATGAAGAAAACCACTTAATCATAATTCTTCCTGTTCCCCCTCTATCCCCTGCCCCCAAATTGGACTTAGAGGAGAAAACTGTAATTTTACCACAAGCTTTCTAAAAAAAAATGTTTTCTCTGAAATATATATTTTATATATAATAAAGTGATGTTAGAATAGACACACTGTACCATCTTAGAAGAGTTATAGCTATAGAACAGCTGTCAGATTTCACTGTATGACCCAGCCAAAGCCTTACTTTCTTTCTTGCATGCTGTACCTCAGAGATTTCATACATTTCTGAATTACTACATTCTTCTTGTGTTTTCTCTGTCTCCCTCATGCCACCACTGGTATGTGCTCTAGGAAAAAGAAAAATAGACAGCTCCCCAAAAAGGGGTCCTAAAGGTTGAAAATCTCCCAGCTGCAGAGAATACAAATAGATTCCAGAGAAGTATCATAACAGAGGCTGGAAATACAGGGGAAAGCTGCTCACATCCCACTTATTTTTGGCCTGAAATAGGGATATTGCTGCCCCAGCGACTTCGGGGTTCATTCAGCAGCAAACAGGGGAGGCCTCATGAGGGGTGGGAGGAAGAAAGTTCATTGTTTGTGCACATCAGGCTGAGAACTCACTTGCAAGGGAAGAATGATTTCACATGAAAGGCTGGAAGGGAGCCCTAGAGATTTGAGTTCCATTCTTGTCGCTCTCACAGCCCCTTGAGCACGTCCTTAGGCAAGACTCAACCCTGATGCCTCAGGATTTTAGCTTTTATATTTTTCATCTATTTATAATCCTGCAGTTCTTGAGTGTATAACTCTAAACTCCATATACAGTGTGAGCTGCTGCTTCCCCATTTTGGTCAGGCACAACAATTCATCTCCAGGCCTGGCAATCAAGGACACCTCACTGTCTCAGGCCCCAGAAATGTAAACAAAAGTGAGTCGGGGGCAGCAAACCTGGGGTAAATTACTTAATTACCTGACGCTGTAATTGGGAGATTAACCCCCAATATGCAGATGGACCAAATTATAAAAGTGTGAAAACCCGTGACCCATCATCTGGTTTTGGGTGTAGCCCCTGGGGAAGGGCTCTGTCTGCCCTAAATGTACCTGAAGGCCCTTCAAGAAATAGAACTGCTTTTTATTCCCTTAATTTTGTCTGGACTCTGCTTTAAGTAGTCCCAAAAAGGCATCAACCCTGCCTGGAAATGGCAGCAATATTTTCCATCCTCTGTATTCCTGGAGCACATCCATAAGGACAGGGAGAGCTCCCACTGCCAGCACCTACCAGGGCCATCTCCTGCTCTCACCTGGGGCTCCAGCTCAGGGGCAGAGCAGAACAGCCCCCTGAACACCCAGTGCTGCTGTGACATCCCCCACAGCATCCTCCATCCCCCAAACAAACCCTGCAGGCTGCAATTCAGCTCATCAAGCTCTGGGAATCCCACAAGCACGTTGGTGTATATAAAGTTGTATTTCCTAATCATGAGTCCTCTTGCTGAACTTACCCTTTTGATAAAATTCCTCAGTTCCTGGAGGAGCACTCAGGCAGGTGGACTGATTATGAAGAGCCTCTGTGTCTGCGAGTAAGCAGAGAGTTGAGTTAACCCTGAAGAATATGAATTACCTTCTCCATGCCGTGTCCTCGTTAGTCAGGCTCACTAAATATGATTCTCAAGAATACAATGAAAATTGGAAAGAGCATAAATAGATTAGATTTCACATGAGGCTGAGCACCAGAAGATTTGCACTATTAATCTGATTCCACAAAAATGTGAATTTGGACCTGACACCCTGCATCCATCGTCAAAAGCAGCAACCATTCATCACTCTAAGAAATGGCAGCTGAGCTCCAAGTTCAAATACAGACAGAACTTCCTGGAAAAGTGTTTATTCTGTGCTGAAAGTGGGGGTTGGCACAAAAGAAAATCTATTTAAAGTAATACACATGCAGGATATGAAATGTATAGTCTTCAGGATCAATGCAGAAGATATGAAATACAGGAACACAGCACATTTATTCAGGAAGAGTCTTGCTGCATCAACCATAGGTCCAATTAAATGTTTTAAAAAAAAAAAAAAAAAAAAAACAAAAACAAAACAAAACAAAAAAACCCAAAAAAAACCCCCAACACCTTAAGAAAAGAATAAATATAATAAAATATAAATATAATAAATATAAGAAAATTAATCTTGACCTCATCTTCTACTAACTACCTTTGTTTTCTCCTATCTTGTGGTCTAAAAATTGTATTGGACCTTATAATTTTATTTATTGCTATTTGAAAAAATATTTTAAGCCTCTTAGCCCGAGTGCAAAAGAGCACTAAAAGTATCCTTCAAACTTCAGGAAGAGATGACTTTGTAAATATGAAATGTTCTAAAATTACTTTCTGTCACAGAGCTCATATAAATCTAGAGAGAAGTACCATATTTCAAGACTTAAAGAAGGGTATAATTAGTTTTTAAGGACAGAAAATACATGTTGATATTTTCATATCTCACACATCCAGGTGTGTGTGGATCTGTACCATGTTCAACATATTTTTCCCATATAGGGCTGATTTTTCAGTGCATGCTACATGCTCATCAGCATGTTTGAAATCACAAATAAAATAATAATGATAAAAAAAATTTTCTCTATTGGAAGTCTACTCAAACATTGTCAACAAGCTCTGGGGTCATTTAATGCAATGTGTACATACAACTAAAGAGCATTATTTGCCTTTTAGAGTAAAAGCATTCTAAGAGGATTTTTCAGCTTTCAGTTACACAATAGATTTAATGACTCATCTATCCATAGGATGTGTTATGAAATTGCACAGATATCACTGCAAATGAACTCCAAAGAAATGCAGAAGAAGGCAAACAGCTGAAGGGAGCTGATGCATTATAGATTTACTTCTGTTGTTAATTTTTCGTTTGAATTACACAAAGTGAAAACAAATGTTTTGCAAAATTTTAAACTTTACGAAGTAATGTTAAAAGCAAATGTAATGTAAAAACAAAGTAATGTTACCTTCACGTTCCAGTTTTGAATGAGTTTTGGAAAACCTGAAAAATCTCTGTAAGGTAGAATTTCAGGTCTCCACAGAGCTCTGCTGACCTATGTGTTTGTTCAAATGCATTATATTTAACTGGCACTTTGCTGTGTTTTTCTTGCAAAAACTTCAAACCATTTTTCTGTCAACTGAACTTATTGAAGGTTGGCAAGATGCAGATCTGAGCCCTGAGGCACCTTTTTGCAGAGGTGGTGTTGTCAGGTTGCTTTTGGTTTGGGTTTTGGTGGAGATTAGTTGGGGTTTTCTGTAAACATCATATATTGTAAATATATAATGACCAGCTTTTAAATATTAGCAATAATTGCTTCATTTTCCCTTTAGTACAGTCTAGAAATTGTAAGGTAAACTGATCTATCCCACAGGACTCCTAAAATCTAACAAAAACCTCCTTCAGAAGCTCATGTTCACAAGAGAGTGACACAGAGATCCTAAGTGAATTTACAGAAACCCTTTTGAGCCAATTTCTCAATGCTAAAGCTAAAAAAATGGTGCAGAAGAATTTTAGAACTCTAATTCATGTTTTATGTTTGAATTATCCTCTTCAAAGAAGGGGTCAGGGGAAAAAAAAGGGAATTTTTGTGAGCAAACAGTGGCTGCAGCTGCTCAAAAATGGAGCATGAGCAGGATGGAGATACCCTTCCCTCTTTCTCCTTCACTCTCAAGCCTTGTCACCTGTGTGGGTGTCCAAGCATGCAGTGCATCCAATCTCACTGAAATTCAGAAAAAAAGTCCAAAATGATTGAGAGAATATCTGGGATTTTATTTATTGTATTTTCAAAGCCCAGGGAAAATACAGTTGGGGGAAAACACTTGGATAAATTCCCAATACCATACCTAGGACAATTCCTAGAGCAGTGTGATCAGCACTTCAGTCAGAAGCTGAAAATTGTTTTGGCAACAAAACGTCTTGTAAAGAGCAGATCAGAAAGTTCAACCATCCATCTTTGCTCCCACAAATTCCATATCCCAGCTCTTGCCCTAAACCCCAGTAACTCAGCCACGCTTCCCAACACTCCAAGGTTTTACATCTCTGATACACTACACACAGAGAAAAATCACAGACGCAAAAATTTCTTATTAAGGAGAGATTGTCTCCATAAATACAGTGCTAAAAAAACAGAAAAGATGGAGTTTTGTCAGCCTGGACAAGTGAAAGGACTTGGTTTCTGTATTGAGGTTTTTATTGATGGAGAAGACCCACAAGAGCCTCTTATTGCAAGGTTTAATGCTATTTCAGATGCAATTTATTATCTGCTTCTTTATTATTAGTTTTTCTGTAGTTCAAGAGGAGACATTATCTGGAATGTATCACTATCCAGCTTTGATACCGTCTTTACTTTCAGTGCTGTGCTGTTTAATGTTTATTTCGTCCTGATTTTAAGTGATCATGTAGGAATGCATCCTTTTATAAACTTTATATGTACTTTGGATTAGAAAACAAAGAGAAACATTACACTGCATTCTGGGAATTAGGGTAACAACAAGAAAATTTTGAGTTTAAATATAGTAATAATTTAACTTGTTATTAAAAATTGTTGTGAGGGACAGTTGCACTTGAAGTTGTTTCAGAAATTCCAGGAAAGCAAGGCTCCCAATTGCTCTAGATCAACCAGTCATGAGACAAAAAATCTGTGAAAATCCCCAGATTGGTGTCCAAGCAGGGCTCCCCCTCAGCAGAGCATCCCCAGCCCTGCCCTGTTCCATGAGCAATTTGTACAGCTTATCATGAATTAGAGCCACTAAGTGAATAAAATGCCTCCTTTATTTGTTCATCATGGTCAGGCAATTTCTTCTGTAAAGAATATTCACCAAAAAAAGGGAAACTAGAATTTTATTTCAGAAGCAAAATTCAGGAGAAAAGTGTGAAGTAGGACACAAAGAGATGGAAAACCCAATTCAACCACAAAAAAACCCCATGTTTTGAAGAACCACCTCATGAAAAGGGCTCCCCAACAATCCTAAGCTTTTTAGCTCATCATTCCAATGATATGATGGATATTGACTACCTCATTTTAGAACTATATGTGCATGGATATGGGAAGGACATGAGAAAGCTGTTGTTCAAAGGAGGTGCAACAATGAACTATGGTACTGACCTACAAACAATATTTTTTTCCAACTGATTGAAACTTATAAGGCAAAAAATACATGAAAAAAGCTACTTGAAACTTAGAAACTAAGAGAAAAGGGTAACTTGCAGCAGGTTTGTAATACAGCAACATCAGCCAAATCAACAGATTTAGACTTAGGTTAGCCACAATATGCAGCCCAAAAGACCCAAGCCTCAGCCCAGTAGGTTACTTCACATTGCTGTAAAAGAAAGGAAAAGGGGGAAAAATAATTTTAAAAATCCCATTCATGAAGTTATATCTCTCTGAGGCTTTTCTCTTTCAAACCAAACTTTGCCATCAGTGATTAATCAGCTGCAAGGCAGAGAACTCGCCTAACTAAAGCCCTGGCTAAGATGTACCAGTGTGGGGATCAACTCTAGCTAGGATGATAAAAAACTGACACATGGGGGACAGAAAAAAATGCCTGAACATTGCAATCTCCTGCCAGGCTCCACTTACCCACTGAAACTGTGACTCCCATGGAAGTGTGACTGAGGAACACAGAGATTCCTGCTTCCTCTCATTCCATCTGCTCCAGGGATTCTGGGCTCACAAACCAGGCACAGAATGCCTGGCAGAGAAGGGCAGTTCCCAGCTCCCCCAGCACATCCCAGAGCTCCAGCTTCGCTTTCCCTCCCTACACCAAGGTGCAAGCTCTGTTTTCCACACAGGACATGAAGGGCTCACCAGACGTTGCTTCCTGACACAGGGGGAGAACAGCTCAGCCCTGGGTGCGTGTGATGAGCGGGGCTGTCACACTGTCTGTCACATCCCAGCCCTTCCCCAGCCCTGAAAGGAGGCAGAAATGCCTCGCAGGCTTTGCCTAGTGGCCCTGACACTGACAGCTCCTACGAGCACTAATTCAATATTAAACTTTCAGCTGGTTCCACACTACAGGAAAGGCTGTGTTTCATAAACAATCTTGTTCTAAATGAGAATGAGGCTGGGGACGCTGAGGATTCCCCTCTGCTCAGCCACCACCCTGCAAACAGCAACAGAACGTGCCAGCCCCAAGAGTGACGAGTCTCAGAGCTTCAGCATTTCACAAAAGTGAGTTTGAGGCAGGAGGGATAATTTGAGACACCCTGGTGTCACAGAGCCAGCACATCACCCTTCCTGTCAGGGAGGAAGAGAATTAAACACTTGTTAAGCATAGAGAGGTCAAATAGAAATGTGGATTTTCAGACTGCCGTCATCCCTGACCTTTGCTGCTCATACGAGACTTCAGGAAAGAACATTTTCCATACAATATTGATAAGGCAGGCCTTACAAAAGCTTAGAAAAGCTCAGTAATACAAGGCCAATTATTAAGTATAAGTCCAGTCAGGAGAGGGGAGGTTTTTTCTGAGAACTGCAGCAAGTCTGGGAGGCTCTTGTGTGTTCTGCAATACAATGGTCAGCTGCAGCTCAGCTACTGCCACATCACCTCACTGAAGGGAAAAATAGAGCACAATTCAAAATGGCAGTATTCCTAATAGGCAAATGTAGGAAATAAAACTCACAGACCCTTGGAATGCCAGAGCTGTACAGCAAATACACATGTACAGAAAGGCACTTTGTGCTGGGGAGGTCACTCACATTGTCCAGTTGTCCAGCCTGGAAACTTCTGCAGGAGAGCCTTGGCTGTCATTATCTGTGTCAGCATGCCAGGGAAAGAACTTGCTATTTTCCACTACTTTTGGAGATTGGCCTTTTTTTCTTAGAGTGTTCCACTAATTGTTTTTTCCTCACTTGCATCAGCAGGAGACCCAATTATAGCTCCAGCTTCAATTTGCAATAACCTCCTTTTTAAATAGTGTGAGTCACCTTTTCACCTTTTATTACAGAGATAGCACCAAGGTCTGATAGAGAAATAGTGCAAATCTTAAACTCGATTTCTGAGAAATGGGATTTTATAATTGTTGGTCACTTTTCTTGATTTAATTTAAATCACATTTACATCCTAATAGGATGTAGAAGAAATTATTTCACAGACATATTTTTCCATAAGTAGCTCTAGTCTTCTAACACTGCATAAACTATCTCCTATTTTTACTGATTAAAATATTATTTTTTCCCCTCTCCAGGAGCCCCAGCATCACTGAATCTATTGTCACTCACTGAAAGTAATTTTGTTTAATAACTAAGTAGGCCATCTATCCTTGGGCATGCAGCCTGCTAACCTTGAGAGCTGCTGTGGGAGGGTGACTGATGTGCAGTGGGTGCACAGAGAGGAACAAACTGCAGCAGGATTTAGTTGGAGGAAACTCCCAAGACACTATTAATTACAATTTCAAAAAGACAGCTCTCACTTCCACCTGGCAAATGCAATTATGCAATAGAAGGGGAGTTCAGCAAAACAAACAACAGCTCAGACCAGCAGCTGACAGAGAGACGTGCACTGTCTGCTTTAAATATGTTTGAGAAACACAGCAGTAAATCAAAGCCAAGAGCTCATTCATTTTGGGAACCTGAGCCACCAGGACACAGCGCAACAAAATTGATTGAAAACAATCTTATAATCAGTTAAAATCATAAAAAACCTTTTAAAATAGGTTCTGTAAGCTGAATCTTGGAGAGAGCCATTAACAATAATTAATATATTGAAAAAAGAGTTTTGCAAGCTTTGAAGGAAAAGGAGCCTCACTGAACCCTACTCTGCACAAACTCTTTCCACTCAGGATAAACCAGAGAAAAGCAAGGCTGACAAGGAATAGGACTGAAATTTTCGGATGCCAGAGGGACTAGCAGGACAGCAGCCTTGCTTTTTAGGGGGTAAAGCACGGAAATAATGGCAGAGACTAGAAGGTCACTGCTAGGGTTGGCACCTCTTCACTGAGGTAAAACAAGTTTTCACCTGCAGAGAATTTAGCTCTAAAATGGAAGACTCATTTCCAAAAGCTGTGCATATTTTTAAACAAGCGATGAAAAGCACCAAGATGGTTCATCACTGGGATTTAGGTTTTCTTACAAAAGCAAAAGTAACCCTAGTGCTTCCCTGTTGTGACTTTGAGTCTAACTAAATAATCTTAATTCCCCTCCCAGCAAGCCAGACTCCAGGATCAAGGGAGCAGCCAGAGACTGTTCCCAGAGCCAGAGCTGTCAGTGCAGCTGTGCATTCCCTCTCACAGGAAGGGCTGGAACCCTTCCTGCATCCAGCCTTCCTGTCCCCCAGCAGCTGTCCAGGCAGCACCTACTGCTGCCTCTCCTTCCCCTGGGCCATCAAGCCCTGCCCCTGCCTGCTGCAGCTCTCAGCATCACCCTGGAACAGGAGGACAGGGCACATTCTGATCTTTGCCTACTCACAATCACAGCTCAATTTCAGCAGTAAAACAGTAGCTATGAGTAAGTATTTTAGAGTATTTTAGAAGAGAGAAACCAGTACTTTAAACTAAAAATACAAGCCCTAAACTCTAAAATCCACAGCAGGAATGTAAGGCACACACACAAGCCAAGGATCCAGGAATCCACCCATGCTCCCTGGTTTAGCTGGAAAGAAATGAAGCATCTGTCCTGCCACACTTACACTCCAAATTAGTAGTGACATGTCTGTAGGAGGGCAAATAATCCTATAGACTGTGCCATCAAAGCACTTCATCACCAGAGCCACACCAGGAGTACAACCCATACATAGACTGCTCCAAAGAAAGGGTGGTTTAACTCTATTTATTTTAACATCCTAATAATAGCTTAAAGCATTTCAGCGTTGAGAATGGCACCCGACGAAGGGTGTGCTTTCCAAAGCACCCTACTCCATAACACCTGCCTGGATTTCTCCTTCTACTGCAGGCCAGACTAATGCAAAATTCACCAAGGCAAGGTCGTTAAACCTCAGAATTCTCATCACTAACAGGCAGCAGCCACCAACAGTTTACAGGTTCATGGAAACAACAGTTTCAGGCTCCCTGCTGACTCAGGAGCTCTGGGAACCTCCCCTTCATTTTCCTCAGGGGCAGCCAAGTACAGAAGCAGCTTTTAATTCAACTGCTCTGCTGCATTTGTTTTGCTCTCTTCAAAGAGATTCATTTGTATGTTGCACAGAGCTAAATTAATTATTGGAAGTATGTATTTCTTGTGATTGAAATGCCCATACTGGCTGTGGCATCTGAGAGCCTTAGATGAGATTTGAGAGCAGGGTATGTAAGAATCAGTTTCTGTGCATGGTAAACCAGGATAGGTAAACCTGAAGAAAACCCAAATATCACTTTCACTGCCACTGTCAGTATAATTCATAAATAACACTTACCAGATGGTGACATGAGGACAGAAGGGCTCAGCTCAGGAAAGCCAATTATTCACCTGGATGGTCACAGTGCCAGGGATCACTAGGAATGGCCACAGGAGCCATCAATGATCTGGGGTGACTACAGTGCCAGGAACCACTAGGAATGACCTCAGGAGCCAGGGATCACCAGGACTGGTCACAGGTGCCAGGGATCACCAGGAACGTGGTGCCAGGGTATCCTTTTTTCAGGATACCTCCTCAGCGACACCAGCTTCAGCTGTGATTTTGTTGTTACAGCAAAATTAAAGCNGTGCTGCCAGGGGCACTCTTGGAGTGGGTCCTGCATGGTCAGGATGGGAATTTTCCTTTACCCTGCTTCTATTACAAACTCAAACAAAGCTAAAGAAACTGCTACATCTGGGGTAGGTTGCATTTTATTTAGCCCAAGCTATCAGCCATCCACATCAATTTTACATAAATTGGCAAATCCCTTTCCCTACCCTTAACCTGCAGGCTCTCCATGCAGTAACAGTTTCCAGTCAGAGGCAGGCTCCAGGTAACATCTGCTCCTCCCTAAAGCCACAGAATCACCCCATAACAGTCTGTGAATGTGTATTTGGTTACTCACTGGAGACACAGGACTGCTGGCAGCCAGTAAAAACTCCCTCTTTGTCCAAACCCTGCATTTGGGCAGAAGAGACATCTCTGTCCTGCAGTGCTGCAGCAGAGCAGTGAAACCCCAGCATGAAATCCCAACACCAGCCCATCCACAAAGGCAGTTCCCACAGCTCTAACAGGGACTCAGCACACCTGGAGCAAGAAAACTTAGCCATTAGGGAATCACAAACCAGGGGTGACTTTGCCAAGGCAATGACAGCATTGTGGCATGAGCAGCAAAAAGATTAAAAGAGGTGGAAAACCTGCTGAGCCTAAGAAAATTCTGCCTGTGTTGGGGAATGGCTGATAGCTATGGGTGCGCTAGGGAGCCAGGTAAGTTTAGGGGATTTAATCTGTGATTAAATTTGACTTGTAGGAGAAGCAAATTTCCAAGGAATTCCATCCATGAATTTTCCACAGGGCTGCTTCAGAACCAACATGTCTGTGATGTGCTCATTTCCAAAGCTCTCTGTGCTGTTCTGTCATTGCAGCTTCCCCTCAGGGTGGGAGGACACAATCTCAGGAGACCTCTCCAGGAGATTTTTGGTTGTGCAGTGCTCCTGTTTTTCCACTTGAGCGCTCTGGGAAGGGATAAAGGGTGGGTAAAGGCAGAGCTCCATGTGCACACTGAGGGTGGCTGTGTGAGGGCCCTGCTCTCCTCTGTGGCACAGAGAGGCACTTCTGTCCCCAAATTTCATGGCACATCCACCCACAGCCCTTGCCAAGCTGCCTCCCAATGAGAGGGACTTGCTGGAAATCTGGAAAGTGCCAGCAGGCCTAGTCCTCCTCAGTTTTATCCTTCCTGGACCAATGGAGCTCCAAGACATCCACAGGCCTTATTTGAAAGCCTCTCCCAGGGTGTGTGTCCCCTCAAACACCCAGCACAGCAGAAATGCCAGCAGGCAGGAGCTGCAGGATGCTGCCAGACACACACACGGCATCTAAACAAAAACCCCAGGCATGGGAGGTGAAATCCTCCCCATAATGCTGTCATTCTTGGATTCTTTATCTCCGATTTAGCAGCTGTGCAGTGCTCTGTTTGGGTTTTTTAACAGGTGGAAAATGTCATCTTGTCATGAGGGATTGGATGTAAAGCACTCCCGTGCTCTGTTGCAGTGGTTTCTATATCTCAATGCTCATCACCAGGAGATGGAATAGCTTGTTCCAGTCCCTGACCCAGAATTTAGTTTGTCAGCTCCTGGCAAACACGTTTCAGTCTTGCACACCACAAATATGTAAAAATACCGAATGCATGGTGTTGTTAATAACATGGTTGGAAGTCATTCATGGCAATTAAACTTGCATTACAATGAAATCTCTTTGACCACAATGATGGTCCTGCTATGCTATTTTATTACTGCACATTGGTACAATTAAATGTATGCAAGAAAATGTACTGAGCTTTATTCACTTGTTTTAAGTCCTTTTAAACATTGTCTTTTGGAAACAAAAACTGGCATAAAAATACGTGATATAAAGATTTCACACCAAAAATGTCTTTCTTTTCTTTGTTTATATTTCTCAACCAATATGCCCAGTTACTTTCCAATACTAGATATTTTATCTAGCAGATATTTTGAGCTTTGGCAGGAAACTACTTGCTGTGATTTCCCAGTTGAGAGAATCAATGAAATAATAGTAGTCTCAGAATAGTATCTCTGAATTCAGACCCTCAGCCAGCAATGCTGCTTTGCAAATATTGTTTACCATTCTGTTGGTTTTGTCTTCATCATTTACTTTCTTCCCTTAATGTATCATTGCCCACAATAGCAAAAAGCAGGAAATTGTAAAAACCTTAGCCAACAAGATTTGGAGACCAAAACTCCTTTCCAAGTGACAAAATAAAGAAAACTATTCATTTCACCAAACCTAATCCCAAGCCTTTCTTTCCAATAGTTCTGGTACCAGAGATGTAGAAACTTCTGTCTAATTCACACTTGAGAAGGAGGCAAAAGTTACTTTATGAGGATCTAAATCCGTGGGGTTTTTTTGTGAGTGGGCTGGAATTCTTATGCACTTTAACCCCACGTTCTAGAAAGATGAATTCAAACTAAAATAAGCAGAGACAAGGAATTCTGGAATGATGGAGGAGCTGTTGCAGAAAATCAAACCTTTGGTAAGTTTGGTGTCAGCAGATCAAAGGCTGGGTGTTATGTATAGAGGGCAGTCATATCCAACTGGAAAAGTGAACGTAACCCTGCAAAAACTCTGCTTGAAAGGGGAAACTGAGGCAGAGATGGGAGGAGCTAAGATGTTGTGGTTATTAATTATTGCCACCAAACAGATTTATTGTCCCACAAGGCTTCTTGTGGCTTAGTGTTTGTCCCTTGCCACGACAGGGGAAGGCTCAGGGGTCCCTGGGGCTGATGAGGACACTAAGCCAGGGTGCAGCTTCCAGGGGAGCCACCCCTGCAGCACAGCAGTCACCTGATGTCCCACCACTCCCAGCTAAATGTTCCCTTTTTTTTCCTAAACTGCATTAATTACGCAGCCTTGCCTTGCAGGGAGCTTTAGTTAGTCATTAAAGCCCACTGATAGGAATCATAGGGTTGGATTATCTCTTAACTATTTAAAAGCTTCATTGTGGTTTTTTTACTAATCTTCTGCACCACTGGAATGGTTCTTTTTCTGCCTCTCACAAGGGATCTGGCAGATAACTGATGGATTATTGAAATCGCTTTCTGAAAACTCTCCAGGCACCTCTCTGCATCTGGAGATGTCTAAATGCATTTAAAAGCTGGCCTGAAAGTCCTCCAAGCACAGCTAGAGAAGTGCTACAGAGGTGTAAAGTATTATCTCGGTTATTAAGTATACACGTTTCCTTGGATACAAGTCACGCTAAATCATGCTTTTTTGCTATATGCTAATAGGCTTCTGCAAATTAATTAATGAAGGAATTGGGCATACTAAGAGAATTACTTGAATGATGCCTGCCTGAAGTTTTTAAACTTCATTTGCTTGAAAATTTGAAAGTAGGGAAGAAATGTCAGGTTGTGTATCTGAGTATTTCTATTGCATCCCACCAAAAAAAAAAAAAAAAAAAAAAAAAAAAAAGAGAGAGAGAGAGAGAGAAGGGCCTTTTTTTTTTATGTGCAGAAACAAGCAGAGTCACCCGAGAGCTTTTCAGTATTCCATGTTATTCCTGTTGCTAAAGAAACTTTCCTTCATCTGTGCTCAGTAAAGCATCCTAAAAATTCCTGCACAGAAGGATGACATTACAGATCAGTGTCAGAAGACTCAGCTGACAATTAACCAAAAAACCAGCCACTGGGAAGTTTAAACAGGACAGTTCCTGATTTCTCTTGTAAAGCCCAGGATGATTTGCAGCAGGGAGGAGCCTGGAGGAACCACAGCCAATGTGTATGATTAATTATGTCCCTACAGAATTTCCCTCAAGAAGCGAAATAGGAAAAAAAAAGAATCAGACCAAACGTTTGGCTTGGGTTTTGTTGGCACTGTCCCACCAGCTTAGATCCTGTTCACTCTTCATGTGGTCTCTGAAAAACAAAGTAAAAATCTCCCTCACAGACCAGGAGATGTTCTTTACCATCATCTCTGTTTAAGAGAGAGAGTTTAAATAAAGAGAAAAAGAACTGCAAATAAAGAAATGCTTGAGATTTCTGTAGGCTGCGGTAGTTTTCACTCTGTTGCATGTGTTCATTTCCAGTCCATCACCAGGTGGCTTTCAACACCCCTGCTCACAAAACAAGGAGCCACTGCTGAGGAAGGGAGCAGAGGTGTCTCCTACAGCAATAACAGGTGAGAGTGTGCCATCCAACTGATGTTGTGGAATTTCTTCTTCTTTCCCAGCAAAGATTCATTATCTGAGCCTGGAAATCCAAGCCAGCAGCTGGCCTTGTTTTGGCCTTTGATATAGATCAAACACTACAAAAATACTGCATGTCCTGGGGCAGTTTGGGATTCTGCTTTTGTCACATACCACGACACAGTAAGGAAAGGGAGTTTGGTGCTCCTCTCCTCCTCCATGCCAAAGCTCTGCAGTGTCTGGCTGACCTCCTTTCTCCAGTAAAATTTCACCATGGATAATAGCAGGGAAGAGTGCAAGAAATGGGACTCACACCCTTCCCAGAGAAGCAGCTCCAGCAATTCCTGGTTGGAGACAAACCTATTGCTTTACCCTGTCCATTCTGTCTCACAGTCACTCATGACCTTATGCTCTGTGCTTTTGTCAAATTGCTTTTGGAGGCCGTTTGCACTTTTGCCTGGTGTTAAAATATGCATATTTTTGGTCCCAGTAGTGCTGCTCTCATAGAAACTGTAACACAGGAGTCAGTAGACCAAGCTTGAATTTGATGTACATTTTTGTATAGGGAAAATGAGAAAAGGGAAGACTGTGAGGCCCCTTCTCTCCCCTGAAGGGAGCAGTGGCTGCCTTACACTACAATGGCACTCACAATATTCACCTGGAAATTTATGTCTCCTGAAAAGCTGAACCTTGTCTGCTTTGCCCTCCTGACCCTACTCCTTGCTCTGCTCTCTGAGGATTTCTGGGCACGGTCCACCATCTTTGGCAAAAAATCCATTCCCAGAACAAGTTTTTTGTTTTCCTTTGAAGCCATTTATCTCAGCATACAATTCCCACCTGTTTTGGAATAGAGATGGATGCAAGTTCCAGCAGAGATGGAGTTCCCTTCTCTCCTTCCTCACCCATGTATCCCAGCAGCTTTCATCCCAGGAGATGGACAGCTCCAGTGGATGCAGAACCCTCTTCCATCATCAGATCCAGATATAGACTCACCTGATATAAGTTAGGAAAAATGCTTGCTTTCCTGTGCCATACTTCCAGTGGCACATTTCCTGAAGGAGTTTTTCTCCTTCAGATAAGGGATTTCAATAATATTATTTTCCTATTCAAACTTCTTTGTTTTTCAGAATCCCAGGATTTTTTGTGATGTAGAGCTATGGAGAACAGGTTCTCTTTCCTTATATATGTGGCCGCCAGCCACATGATTATATAGAGCTACTGAAATATATACATATATATATAGATATATATATATATATATGTGTGTGTGTGTGTGTGTGTGTGTGTGTATTATATATATGTGTATATATATATATAAAATATGGATATTGCCTTAACATCAGCATTTATTCTTTGTCTTACAGATTAATCACCAAATCCAGTCCACTCCCAGGCCAGTTCCCTCTTCTCATTATGACAGTCTTTTCTGGTTTTCCTCAACAATGTGCACAGCCCTCAGTAGGAACTTTGTGCATATGATTTCAAGTCATAAAATCCTCTTTCTTATTCCTTCTTTGTCTCCTGGATGAAAATGCACAAAACAATCTGAATATCTGCAGGACCTGTGTGTGACCTTCCATCCTGACGTTCCTCCTCTGGAACCTGCCCTAACAAGCCTTGTGCTGTGATGGATGAAACAGAAAGCAATTCCCTCTGCCCAACAAATTGAGACCCTCAAAGGGATCCCACCTCTTTTCAGATGGCCCAGGTTTTGCTCACAAGACCTTGGCTTTCATCTTGGCTAGCAGTAATTCTGAAGAAAGGAAAATACCAAAGTATTGTGGTCTGTCTGGAATATGAAAGACACTTTCTGCTGCTTTGATGTCTCATGAAAGAAAACTGAAAGAATACAAGTGCAATATCATTAAAACATGTTACTAATCCTGCAGGAATGCTTGCGCATTAGAAGTTTTTGTTCAATGCTACTTCAAACTATGATTTGTAATCTATTAAGGAAACTGTCATGAGTAATGGCTTGCAATGTGACAATGAATTTTAAACTTTTTCAAGTGAAATATGGATGGCAATTTTTTTACACCATTTGGAGATAACTTGAAGTGGCAGTTGCTGGTTAAAGAACAAAAAACCAAATGACATGGTTTAGATATACAGAAAATGGAAGATAATGATGCATGAAATAAATGGAAGAGAATTGAGGAAAACACTGGAAAGAGGAAGTGCAGAACAGTTTGACCCACCAGTGAGCCTGGTTCTATTTCTATGGAAATGAGCTCATTACTGCTAATTTTTTTTTTTTAAGCTCCTAGTTGATTTGTGAAGTGCTGTTTGAATTCCGATAAGGTCTTCATGAATCACTGAAAAAAACACATTTGAACAAAATATCCAGAGTCAAATGGTTACCAATCCCATACATTAATCAGCTGTCTGAGCACTTTATATAGCAGAGCAGCACCAGGAGAGCCAGCTTTTCCCTGGTATCATCAGTCTATAATGCTCCATTCTGCAAAGAAAAGGGATCGTGCTTCTGAAATCGAATTCTGGATGGTTAGTCCATCCAAGAGCCTGTATTAAAAAAGAAAGACGTCTTTGATTTTTTTCCCCCTTGCTATTTCCATGTTTGTTCTGTTTTAAAAATCAGCATCCCGAGCATTGGCCCTGGAACTGCCTCTCATCCCTCAGAAACAGGAGCATCTGTGGCATTCATGGTGCTGCCACGTGTGTCACCCGTCAGTGTCAGCTGTGACATCCCCCGTGTGCAGGGGAACTGCTCCAGGGGCAGAACACAGCTTCCTCTTAAACCTCCAGGATGCTGAAATAAAAATCCAATGAAGCAGTGGATTTAAACAGCATGTAAGCTTTATTTATTTTATAAAGCCATGAATTTTTAAGGCTGTCTTTGGACATGAGCAGAGTCTGCCTGTGACAGCTGGATTTTTAACTGAACAGCACTGATCGACTTTATGTGTTATACATACAGCATCTACACCCCTTATTAATTCTCCAAACACTTCAAAAAGAATGCCCTTAGCAAGTTCTGTGACTCGCTGCTAATTTGCCTTGTACTAATTTTCAAGGTGTGCAGAGGTCACTACTTCCTCCAGCTTGCAGCTTGTAACAATGCACATGTGAGAAATTACACCAAACAAAGCTCAGCCTTCTGCCTCAGTGCTTTGTGCCTCTTGCCAAAACCTTTCCCATTTTGGAAGTGACTCAATAGATTGTGTTCCAGCCACGACAAAAAGAGCAGCAATAACCAGCCCTCACTGGAGATGCACAGGGCAGGGTATCCCACAGATCCCTTCGACACTCCCAGGACTCTGCTCTGCTCAACTCCAAGGGGTTAAATTGAAATTGGAAGTGCAATTACCAAGGCCAGGCTGGACAGGGCTTGGAGCAAGCTCGTCTGGTGGAAGGTGTCCCTGCCCATGGCAGGGGGCGGGACTGGATGGGCTTCAAGGCCCCTTCCAACACAAACTATTCTGGATTCGACTAATTATTTGGCTTATTTTCAAAAAAATATTATCTAGAGAAGGATGGACATAAAACTCCACCAATCTGCAGTTATGACACACCTTAGATAATTTTCATTTTAAGACCAATAGGAGGCTGAGAGGTAAAATTCATTATCATTTACATAGGAACTACACTGGTGCAAATAAGAAATAATTTATGCATATATGACTACAGAATTGTTACAGACTTAAACTGATTTCAATTTTCTAGAATGCAGAATTAATTTGGGAAGAAGGTTATAAAGCACTTTGCTATTCAGTTGATATCATTATTAATAATGCAAAGACAGTATTTCCATTTTGGATATTCCCATATATTCAGGCAGGACTTTGTGAGACACCAAAGCTGCTTTGTGAGAAACACTTCCAAGGCTTTCTTTTTGCATCTCACATTTCTACACTTCTCAGAGCACCAGAAGCAGAAATGAATCAGCATTTGAAGAAAAACAAAGACAGAGGATTGATGTGGAAAAGGGAAATCTCCAAAGCTGTTTCTCTGCTGTGAACTCTCCTGGCACAGCTGTGGAAGTGCTGCAGCTCTGCAGTGCCAGGGCATGTGCTCTGTGTGGGCAGTGCAAACTGAAGGTCCCACAGCACCTGGCACTCCTGAAACTTTCCACTCCCAGGCTTTTTAATTGCAATCTGAGTTCTGGCACTACTGATATCTCATTTCCCATGGCCTTCAAGGCAAGACTGTGGTGTAGGGCAGAAGAACAATCATTTATTATGATTCTTTAGGAGAAAAATAACAGATATTATTTTCTCTTTGTTATTTATTTACACTTACAGTTGGGAGTAATATTTCTTCCTATTCAGTTTTGATTTCAAGATGATGAAAGTCCCATTTAAACTAAGTAAAAATATAATAATATCATTACAAATTAACAAGGATGGGTACTCCCTTATGCTAGGTACAGTACAGACCTAGACCAATAGGTAGTTCTCGTTCCAAAATGTAAAGGACAGGTGAAGCAGAGGGAAGTAGGAAAAAAACCAGAATATCTTGTTAGTGCTGCCTATCAGACATAGAGAAACCCCCCTTACCCTTTCTTTGTCTTTATTTTAATTATTTATCTGAGGGTCTTGTAAGAGAGACAAAGATTCAAAGAGTGAAAACTGAAATCACTGGGAAGAGAGGAATATGATCCTGGAAAGGAAATGAAGAGTCTGAGGTAGAAATACTCAGAGGAAAGCTGCTGGAAGCAGCAGTCAATCAGCACAAGGGAGGATGTCCAGGAAAAAAAACCCCAAAGCCTTATTGCTGCTACATCTCAAATCAAACTAATCCCCTTTCCCAGCCATGCTTCCTAGCTCAGATATACAATCAAGTCACACTCACCATGGAAGACCCCAAAGCTTTTAAAAAGGTGTGTGAAACCCTAAGTGTTTTAATTGTATTGGATTTAAGTAAAAAAAATACCAGATTGTATCACTTCATATTGTAAAGATCACATAAATAGTGCAAAGTGGAGTTAAGAGTTTGATTTACAGATTGCACAAACCTTATTTGAATGACGAAGTTTCCCTGTCAAAATAATTTATAGTGCCTGAACTCACTGAAGTTCATCAACTACAAGTTCTTTTTTCTGATTGTAAGGATAAGAATCCTGTAATGTAGAAAATTCCCATTATATAGCTTCATATAATGTGAGATCAAATCATTGTTCTGGAAGGACAAAGAGCCCAGCCCTGCTGAAGGAATTTCCCCAGACAGAATCTGAGCCCAGCACAATTCAGCAAGTGGAAGAGCAGGATCCAAGCACTCTTTGCATGGCTACAGTCAGTTTTTCTCCACAGATTTAAGTAGCTGGACCTTACTCTCCTGTTTGACTGGATTTTTCTATTAACAAGTGATACTAGTTTGGCTTTTCCAACAAACAGCCATTTGACTGGGTAGGCATCACACTTCTACCACTTTGGTTTCAGTATTTCAATAACATTAAATCATTAAATATTGAGTTTAAACTTTTTTTGTTGTTGTTGTTTTCTTCTAGTTAAAAAGAGTTAAATCTACAGAAATGTGAAGGGAAAATGATTCTTTGTGCCTTTTTTCCTATCATGGGAATCTGAGATGTGGCCAAACAAACCCCACAGGATTCAGGCTGTGACATGGGCTGATATTCCCATTCTGTTTCTGTGATGGGGGAAGGCCACTGTTGTCCAAACCCACCATTCCCTGCTGGCCATGGGAATTGTCTGGTGCTTTGGTTTGTGAGCAAACATCTGTTTAACCACAGAGCACAGCTGTGCTTATGGAGAACCATAAGACCCTAAAAGCCTCAATGCAAACAGGGTAAACAGCTTCCTCATGTCCCCTTGGCTGGGAAGCAGGTTTTCCAGGGTCTGGTGACACCACGTAGGGACAGAGACCTGAGCCTGGCAAAGGCACTTCTTGTGTCACACTGGGCTTTGACAGCTCTGCCATCACAGCTGTCAGTGAAGAAGCTTTGGTTGCTTCAAAGAGCCATTTCCAAACCTGTCCATGCTACAAAAATCAAAGAATAGAGCTTCCCATTATTCCCATTGTTAGGCAGGATAGCTCCACCCATGTGCCCACAAAGGGCAGGGGCACAAAGGTCAGGGGAAAAGCTTGGTCCATCCACAATATTCAACTTATTGCTCTGCAATAAGTTACAAATCCTTTATTAAAAGGAAATTCACAGAGATGCCTCGGTGGTGTTTCCCTGCTGTGTGCAGACAGTGTATTATTCTTCCAGATTCCCTTTCTTCCCCCCAGGATAGACACATTCATGTTTACATTTAAAAAATCATATAGCAGTCCATGGCCAGTCAATAGAAAAGCAGCAGAAAGATAAAACCATTGATCTGAGTGCACAGTCCTGATAAAGTCAGTGCCCTCAGTGACTGCAAAGCCTAAGCAAGCCAGAACTCAGGTGGTTTTCCTTTTAATTGTATTGTGCCTTCTCTGCCCTCCTCAGGAACCCAAAAACTACTGCTCTGTCCCTGTCCCTGTCCCCTATGCCCTTTTCCTTCATGCATTGGAAAGCTCCACTGCAGTATATTTAGACTTGCTAAAGAAGCCTGCTGAATTAAGAGTATGTAATCAAAACCTTTCTCCTGATTAACAGGACTTTCATCAGGAAAATTTTAAGTACATTTTACTTTTCATCCTATGAATGTTGACAGACCTCCTTTATCAGGACAGTAATTAACAGCAGGTGAGGGAGGCAGCGTGACTGTGACAAGCTGTTACTTCTGCTTGGTTTCAAGGCTGCTTGGGAAACTTTATCTCAGCTCATGGTTGAAATTGTCTTATCTCATACTTTCCCAGGACTACTGTTTCATGTAAATGTCATTTTTGCTGTCCAAAACATGACAAAAGCCCACACTAGTGTGCTCTAACTCGTGTCTCCTTCTGAGAGACACAAGGGAAGCTGAACACTTTTGATCAAAGACAAGATCCCAACTTCAAAGTGACACCTCATCTGTAAATATATTATACCATGATCTTAGTACAGGAACGGGGACTCCTTTATTTTAAATAACCTGAGGCCAATACTGTGGGATTTGCCTGCCTTTGCAGAGTTTAATCCTACTCCTCTGAATACCAACAGAATATTAGACAAAAAGATTTTAAAGATCTTGGGCTCCAGTCTCCTCTTATTTATCAAAGTCCAATGGACCCATGTCCAGTATTTCACTGGAAGAACACCCAGCTCATGGTGGACTGAGAGAAGAATGGAAAAAAGGACTGAGAGAAGGTGGAAAAAACCTACAAAATTTATTAATTCATACAAAATTAGATTTTTCTAAACCTAAGACCTAAATCTTTCTTTTAATGACAGAAGAAAACTACATGTTACATGCCTGCAGATGCTCTACCACTAATTTGAGTGGAATCTTCCAACATTTTTTGGCCACAAGACCACTCATTGCACATGAAAAGAAAGGTTTGGGTGGGCACATAGGGTCAGTTTTGCTCTCAGGTAACAGTACAATCAACAGTGCCAGTGTGCAGGTGTCACTCCTGTCCCTATGCAGTCTACAGGAAACAGCCTAAGACACTGAAATCAATTACATTTTCTGCCCAAACCCCCCATAATTCATTTATCTAGTCATGGTTTCAAAATCATATAATTATCATTACATTTTATGAAAGAAATAAAATCCAGCCATCTGAAAGAATCAAATTTTAGTCTTCAGGAATCTAAATTTTGAGGTTATTCAAAAATGTCCTCTTATTCTATTCTTGTTCTAAAATATTCTGTGTCTCTCAAAAGTAGGAAAAAAAACTCCATTTACCTGATGTGAATACACAATGTTAGAGAAATGAGCAAAGTGTTATTTCTAATTAGAGACTAAAACCTCTTGAAGGTTCAAGACTGTTAATGGGCTAAAAGAGGCCTTTGGTTCCACTATATTTACTCTCAAGGTGTGCTGCTTCTCCTTGTCTCTGAATGTGGTTGCTGCAGTAAATGCACAGCAAAAAGAGCTCAGAGTTCCTTCTCTGGGTCTGAGGAGGATCAGTTCCTCCTGAGCTTCTACACAAACATTTTCACTACTGAGCAAACTATAAAGCAAACTATAATCTTGAGTCAGAAATGTAGCTCTGCTCCCTTCCTTCCCACCCAGGCCTTTTCTCCAGGGAGGGAATGATGCCTTTTTGGGACTACCTAAAGCAGAGGCCAGACAAAATTAAGGGAATAAAAAGCAGTTCTATTTCTTGAAGGGCCTTCAGGTACATTTAGGGCAGACAGAGCCGTTTCCCAGGGGCTACACCCAAAAATGGTTGATGGGTCATGGCTTTTCACACGTTTATAATTTGGTCCATCTGCATATTGGGGGTTAATCTCCCAATTACAGCTTCAGGTAATAAAATCATTCACCCCAAGTTTGTTCCCCCGACTCACTTTTGTTTACATTTCTGGGGCCTGAGACAGTGAGGTGTCCTAGAGAGGAATTGTTGTGTCTGACCAAAATGGGGAAGCTGCAGCTGACACTGTATATGGGGTTTAGAGTTATACACTGAAGAATTACAAGATTACAAATAGATGAAAAAAAAAAGCTAAAATCCTAAGGCATCAGGAAGAGCAAAGCCCAGTGTGACCGAGATGCCTGCCCTGCACACCCAGATTGCCATTCCTAGCTGCTCCATGTCCTTCCCACACTGCAGTGCCTCACAACCTGCCCTGAGGAGACACAGGACCTACAAGACTTGCTGTCACTGTGCCAGCAGAAACACAGAAGTGTTCTGGCCGTTTGGGCTGGGTGCAGGAGGTGCAGCCAGGAGCCAGCAGCCCCAGCACTTCCCAGGCTCTCTGTACGCCCAGGGAACGTTTGTTTGCGTTGATGTGGGTCTGAGTCCTGGCCCAAAACCAGACCTGTCCCAGGGAAGAGACCTGAGGCGTGGTTACCCCAGGGAAGGTGATTCCACCCTTTCTGTCCCAGCACTGCCCAGCTAAAGTAAAACTTTCCCTGATGTGCAAATGCAGAGCGTGGCAGGTTCCTCACCCGAGCTCTGCCGGAGCCTCCCAGCTGAGGAACAGCACAGAGTGTGCTGCAGCCCTGCAGCAGATGAGCTTACAGAGACGTTCTCAGAGCTCACCAAGCAGATCAGACACTTGCCAGGGCTCATGCTGCACGGAGCTGACAGCCTCTGTTTGTGCTATTAGCACTGAGCACGGATTCTCTCCCATGCTTGGCTGCATCTTGCCAGCTCCGTGCCACTGTCTGCACTGAAACTCCCACCACTCTCCAGCAGGGAAAAATTAAACACTGGAGCAGGCAGAGAGGGAATTGCAGTTTGTACAAGCTCAGACTGAGCCTGAAAAACTAAGGGTATACCTGGAAACACTTTTAAAATATATAAAATTCATGAATACTTTTCAGTTGGCAGCTGAGACATAAATATGTGGAATGAGCATGTAACAGACAACTTCCCTCTGCAGCATGGATATATATCTGCTGCTGTTTCCTCCCTTGGAAGCAGACTGATTTAATGTGCTTTGCTTGGTAAGTCACCTTCCAGCAAAATAAATTTGATTTCTGCTGCAATCAAAAGAATTTAAACAAAATCACCTCTCAGCTCTCCCTAGGTTCATTTATCCAGACATCCATTTCAGTCTTCATTTTCAATATAGAGAAATTAAACAGTGTTTGTTTGAGGCAATATTTATGATTCTCTGAGGAGAGGTGTGAAGTCTGGTCTTGGATGGGTACATCCTTCACAAGGGTCACATTTCCTGAGCCTGTGCTTAAATGCAACTCTCTCTGAATAAACCACTTTCCCAGTTATGGTTATTCTCATCTCTCTGTCTCCTAAAAATAAAGAGGGAAAGGGAAAGGGAAAGGGAAAGGGAAAGGGAAAGGGAAAGGGAAAGGGAAAGGGGGAAAGGGAAAGGGAAAGGGAAAGGGAAAGGGGAAAGGGGAAAGGGGAAAGGGGAAAGGGGAAAGGGGAAAGGGAAGAGAGGAGACTCTTCCCCACCACTCTTCCACCATGCCTAGTCAGGAATTTCCAAGTACATCCTTCTCCAGGTAAACAAGGAAGACAGTGACAATGTGCTATGAAGCAAAATCAGCTTTTGGAAGATAGAGTTTTCATTCTAAGCCTGCAATTGAAGATTGAAACAATTTCTCCTGGCAGTTTGTAGCCCCAGCCTCGGTGCTCATCCAGTACCAGCGTGGAATTGTGGAGGTGATGGACATCCTGAATTCCCCTTTCCCTGCATGATGGTTCACTGCTTCATGCTCCACATAAGCATGAAAACCTTTGGAAAGAACAGCCTTTTGCTCAAAAAAATACAGTTTTAACCATCCTGCTCTCTTCACGATATTCAAACATCAACAGTAACCTCCTGCTACTTAGTTTTGTCACATGATTGATTAAACAATGGAATTTGGATACTTTCCATGAAAGAGAAGTTGGAAATCACATTTCTTAAGTCAGGACCTGCACACTTATTAGGCCAGTGTAATAGTGCTGTGTAACCATGATTTTCTACCAGTCATTAGTGAACAAAGCTGTCTAACAGGTCTGGCCACCACTGAATGCTCCCACAAGAACAAGTCATGAGTGTCTTTTTCCATTGAAGTGCTGCTGTCATAATGTTAAAATGCTGAAGGCAAGGAAATCTCAAAGGATATTTAATGTGAAAAACAAGCTTCTTTTTCACCTACATTATTTAACAAATTACTTACTCCATTCCATTCCCACTGAAAATTTAAAACACCATTTCTAATAAATTTTAGACAAATACATAAAAAAATTTATTTCCCATGTGAAATGTACCACTTGCAAAACTGCCTGAACTTAGCCACTCCTGTCACAAACTTTTAAAAAAACCCTTACAAGGCGCTCAGAAAATACCAATTTAGCAAATGTTTCACACCACTACCTTCATTTTAGCAAATGTCCAACTTCAGCATGTACTGTCACATATTTTATCCAGAATGAGGGAGACTCACCTGCCCAGAGAGATCAGGCTTTGGAGGCAGCTGAAGGAGGACAGAGCACAGCTCTAAATCAAGGAATTTGAATCTGAAATCTTGCCCTGGTTTGGGATCTGACAACAAATTTTTAAAAAATGGGGTTATCAGGATCCTCAGAGAAGTGGGGCATAGGCTCCATGACTTGTAGGAAGCTTTATCCCACAGCAAAAAAATAATCCTCTGAAATCTGGGGAACTGTAAGATCCTGTAAGATCTGCAGGAACCAGAGGCTGAGGAGTCTGGGAATTCTGTTTCAGTTCCAAAAAGTAAAGCTGAAGTAGGTAGGGGTTTGTCTGTATGATTGGTTGGTTTGGTTTAATACCTATTATTCTAATTGTTCTTCCATGAGAAAATTCTTAATAATTACCATTAATGTTGTGTAATAATGAAAGTCTTTCCTAAATTAAATTTCCCCAGAATATGTCTACCAAAGTTTGGCATCTCTCCTTTAAAGTCAGACATAATCTTGGAAAAATGAGGTCACTGATTTGTTTCCTAATTGAATATTTGAGAATCAATCTTCCATTGCCCAGGAATTCTATACCAGTCAAGTGCATTTCCCCACCTCTCAAATATCTTATACTTCATCTTGCTGCAACAATGAAATCAGATTGTACCTGACATTTTCCACCAGTATTCTGCGTCTGTTTTCATAAAATATTGTACCCTCAATTTGGATTAAAATTTAGCTTAATTGTGCCAAATTATCAACAGGCCATCTTTTGCTTGAAATCTTTTTCTTCTCTCCCCTGTCATTTTTACAGGCAGCTCAGCAGATAATTTTATGCTACTGCAGTCACACAAGGCAGATTCTAATATTGATCTGAATTTTTTCCTTGAATATGATTTGCATTCCCAGCCTGATCTATGTTTTTTTTTTCTTCCCATAGAACATGATTTACATTCTTAGGTCTTGCTGCTTCATTTTAAAGCCGTCTTGAAAAAGTCTCTTTCTAATCATCCTTCTAAATTCATGTGGGAATAACTCTTCCTACTGATGCTTAGGAGAAGAAAATTTCAGATAAATTGATGCTATTCTTGAAGACTATAATGACTGGAAACTGTATTTGTTGATGGAAATTAGAGAATTTTTATAGCTTACTAATAATCCAGCTCTGGGACAGCTAATTACCAGGGCTTGCCATGTCTGAATACTGAGGAAGTGCATTCAATCTTCCAGCTCCTGTGAACAGGGAAAAATCAGCAGGAGCAGCCAAAGACCATCCTTGTGCCACAGCAATCTCCAGCACAAAAACCTATCCCCCTTGCAGAAAATAGGGAGATTTTCTTTGGATTAAACATGGGTAGGTTGGGGAAAATTAATTTCCTCTTTCTGTTTCCCATCCCCACTGGAGGGGCAGATTGATCCCAGAGGATTCATTCCATGGCCTCACCCCTCTGGGCTCTTGCCACCCTCTCAAGGTGCTCCCAGGGCTGGGCTGCTCTTCCACCAGACAGGGAATTGCAGCAGTCAGGTGACACATTCTATTAAACCCCACTGCCAGAATCACAGGCAATAACATTTAAGTGGTTGTCTCATGCACTGCAGCCAAATTTAAAGTAGCTCTAGGGCAAGAGTCAGTGATACCTTCTGAGTTCTTACTCCATTGTTCTAAGTTCATTGACTTTTGTCTCTGTTTGTAAAAGCACCTGTGTTTTAAATTTTGCTTTTGGTACAAGAAAGATGCCTGCTCAAAATTCTTTCTGTTAGGTCTGATTGACAAAAAGGAATTTACCTTGCAACTACACTGTTATCCTCTTATCATTGTTACATCCCTCTTTTTCCACACATATTTTACTCACAAGAGGTAGTAAATATTGTACTTACAGTTTTGAACACAGCTGATAAGTCACAGTTGTCCAAAAACACTGGAAAAGGAAAACAGGAAATCACATTTCCCTAGAATTTTTTTGTAGTAAAATATTGTATCACACTGGAAAGACACAATGGCAAGGTTTTCTACATTACTACTTACTTGATTTTAAGTTTATTATTACAATGTATGGGAAAAGGAAACAGATTTAAGGAGCTCCAGACAGGGCAGACTCAGCCACAAACACATGGTGACTGTCTCAGCAAACATCAAACATTGGACTGGATCTTGATTACTTAAAAACTCTCCTAAGATGCCAGCATAAGAGTTGTAATAACATACTAAAACATCATGTTTAGCACCATGCCCAGTAGTTTTGGGACTGGAAGCAAAGACAGTAGTTACGACAAAAATCCATATTGTCTAAAGTATTACTGACCAACACACATTTAAGTGACAGGTAAATCTAGGAAAATCTGTCAAATTTCCTGCTTCTATTAACTGAGTACTACTTTTTGCAAGCCAAATAAAGTTCCATTCATCTTTAAATAAACAAACAAGAGACATTAGGACATTTTAAGTTTCCAAAACAATTTGAATGGTGCAGACACTTCTGCTGAGTTTATTCCCCACTCACAGCTGCCTTTATGTACCAGCAGCAAAGACAGGTGGGCTGAAGAGGAGCTGGGACCCTGAACTTTACAAAAGAAGGGAAATGTGCCCCAGGACAGTGATTCTGTGGGACTGGCAGACATCTTTCCCATCATCAGAAGCCTTCTCTCAGTGTGCTCCATTCAGCTGTGACCTCTGTGAGGCTGCTCAGCCATCAAAGCTTTGAGTAGTAGAGTTTGTTAGAGGAATATGCAGATCCCAGAATGTTCACCTGAAAAAACCCCTTTGTCCCCCAAACAAAGGGGGACTTGCCCTTAACCAGATGACAAAACTGCAACACATGCTTTTAAGGTGGGATTCTTCATTAAAAAATAACTCTGGGCATTTACAGGGCAATGGTTTCTGCCATTGAACAAATTATGAACAATGCAAGGTACCTGGAGTTTAGTCCAATTAATGAGGTGATCTCATGTTACCCCACGTCTCAGGGGTCACCAGTTGTTGCCATTGGAGTCCCATCGGGGTGAATCAAGACTCTTGACTCCAATATCAGAAGGCTTATATTATTTATTAAAATTACCCCATTGTTCAGAAGGATTTGGGCTATTTCTGCCCAGGTACAGAGCTGGCATCTTGCTTCTTCAAGCTCCATACCCCAACTCTCTGGAATGCCTGAAAATGTTTACAAAGTCAGAGAGATTCTTTATATCATAGGTTGAGAAAAGCAAACCACATCTCCCATATCAAGAGACAGAGCAAAGGAATGCATTTTGTCCTTGAAGCACACACACAAAGATTTGAAATCTGCAGAGAAAAAGAGCTTTCCCATGGAAGAAAAAACTCGGCAAGTTTGCATCCAAGAAACTTATAAAATGTCCAGTGACAATCTCACACAGCATTGCACTCGGAAGATTACTCATTGGAAGTGAATCACATTTGTCTGTGCTGTAACTACCAGAGTTTGTGCCTTCCCAGGCTACCCAAAGAGAGCGGTAGCCTAGAGGTAAAGCTTGGTGCCCTTCACTCCATGCAGAGTAAGAGATGCAGGAAGGTGGGCTGGGATCAGGATTCCCCTCTGGAGATGCCCATCCCTGTGTTGGTTAGAAAGTGACAGGGGGGATTTGGTTGATAAATTGTTCAATTTAGCAGGGACAAGCCGCTACCTGAGCATTCTGGGGGCTTGGCCTTTAAATCTGTGACATTTTTTACATCACCACTTTGTTAATGATTTTGTCAATCTGCTCCGAGTGTTTACTGAGACCACAGAAGCCAAAGTGGAATATCAGAGTATCACTTTTTCTTTTCATAAGCACAAAAAATGAACATTTGGCTACAGCTACACTACAGAGCATGTCTGATTGTTTCTTACATGTAAATTCTGATTACCACTGTTCTGATTATTGATCTAGTTCTTCGTTGCTGTTGTTATGACCTCTATTCTCACATATGGAAGTTTTTTTGCTCCTTCCTTTTCATCCAGAGCCTTTTTTTATGTTTTTAAAGCTGCGGCTGCCCACTTCGATGTTTTTGTTTGCTGGTTCTGTGCCACTCTTGGTGGATGGAGGTCATATAGATTTTTTTATTTGATTTTTCATTTTGAGATGCTTGCTTACCTCACTATTTTAAGGTTTCAAGTAAATCCTCTCCTCCTCTAGCTATCATAACACAATTAATGGGCTGATTTTCTACAAAGGTCAGTCCTTTGAGCAGTGCAGGACAAGCATGGGAATAGAAATGAGGCCAGAGAACTGTCCCCATATCTCAGTCAAAAGAAACTGCACATTTCTGAAAAGACTTTACCCTGCTAATCAGATTAGCAGGGAGACCTAATCCTCTGAAATACCAATTGCCTCAATACTTCCCAGGTAACCAGCAATAGGACAAGGGGAAACGGCCTCAAGTTTCACCAAGAGAGGTTTGGAGTGGATATTGGAAAATTTTCTTAACTAAAAGCATGGCCAGACGTTGGAACAGACTCTTTTGTTCAGGAGGGAATTTATATGTCATTTATATATCATCACATACATGATTTTTATTTATTTTTATAGGTATATATAAAGGTAGATATAAAATACTAAAAATACAGCAGGTACGTACCTGAATATGGCAACATAGGGTTGCTGTTTGTATTGTGTCAGCACTTTTTAGGAAATCCAGGGATTCTGGAAGAGTTTTGGATGGATGCACGGATACCAATCCATGCAGTTGGTAGTCTCACATGTCAGCCCATCTGCATTAGTGGCACACCAATGCTTTGCCAAGAATTAAAATATCAAAAGTCTTTTGGCACTTCTGAAATCATCTACAGATTTGACACTTGAGATTACAGTTGCTTGAGGGGAAAAAAAACCAAAACACTTTTCTAGAGCAGCATCAGAATAATTTCAGAAACAGCTCTTAATTTGCTGTGATGCATGGAGGGAAGAGAGGAGCTAAGGCCCCAGCAGCTAAATATTCAGTTTAGAGTTTGAAAAGGCTCCCGAGTGCTCAGAGCTGCTTGTTCCCCTGTCTGTGTATTATACAACAGCTCTGTAGAGCAGCCCCAGGGCAGGCTGGAACCATCAGCTGAAGGAGGGAATTCTCATCTCCAGGCAAACCCAGAACTGCTTCTAATACCAGAATTCTCACAATGCACCACCAGAGAAAGAGGCTGGCTGCAGAAGGGAGGTGTGAGAGACAAGGCAAGGGGTTCTCTCTAAAATATGCAGTGATAATTCTGTTCTTGCAGAAAGAGAGGAGTGTTAGGAATTACTAGATTAGAAAACTTTTAATAACCTTCAAAGGGGGAGTAAAAAGAGGAGAGGATGATTTCAGTATGAAAAACAAATTAGATTGATACATGAAGTAGTTAGGATACTGGAAGATAATCTATTTTAATTTGGCAAAAAAATCTATGAGCACTTAGTACATTCCCTACAAGTGATTTTCATCTGCTTCAGTGGTAGGAAAGTTGCTTCTAGGAGGTGTAGTTAGATCTTTGTCAGCTTCAAGTAGTTCCCTTGCACTCTTTGTTTCATTCCATTGTCACCTTGTCCATGCAGAGCTCGTTTGTTTGCACCCATCCATCAGAGCAGGGCTTGTTCTGGGTCTGTTCTTGCCCCACATCTGTGGGAGCACAGCCCGAGAGGGAGGTTTAACACCAGTGAAACAGGAGCAGCAAGGACTGACCCTAACTGGGCCCCTACACCCAGAGACAGACGCAGGAGAGACACCCCTGGCTCCTGCTCTGGAGGAGACTGAGAGGAGGTCAGGGGAGGTGAAGGCAGCCCTGTCCCGATGAGTGCCTGACAAACAGCGCCCAGGGCACAGAAGCACAGACTGTGCAGTCAGATGGGAAAACCATCTCCAGACAAGCCCCACGGCCAGGAATACACAGCAACAGGGAATTGCATATTTAGACTTATTCAAGTTTTCTGAGTCACAAATTAGCACTTTTAAGAGCTGATCTTTTTCCCAATTGACTTTAATCAAGTGCTTCAGAAGCTGGAAAATGTTTTAAGCGAATAGAGCTCCTAAGCAGAGAGCCCAGGGAACAGGACAGCAGTACAGACAGCAGATAGATTTTGTGCCGCTGTTGAGCCAGGAACAAGAAAGAAAGACTCCAACTTCTCAGAAGGCAAAAGGGCAAAAAAGGAATTTAATACAAATTCTGCGCCTTTTTATAACATGACTCGCTGAAGTGAAATGTGATTGGTCCCATTGAAAACATCTTTCACCTCATTGGTGCATCAGAAATATCATTCTTTGAAGGACAACTATTATAAACAGTAGCTATTATAAACAATAGCTACAAGAAGACATAATAATAGTTTAGAATTCTAAGTTTTCCAGGCTAAGCCTGAGAGTTATCTCTGTTCTTTCTTCGACTGAACTGAGAGTATCCACAGATTTTGTGCTCTTTTTCAATGGCTTTGCTTTGCTTTTTTGCTTTGTTATTGCATTTTTACAGTTTTCAACACAAGAGAAGCACCACAGCTGTAGGTTTCACAAAAAAAAAAAAA
>VWZP01002968.1:37630-130266 GCA_013396995.1 Dicaeum eximium | reverse complement strand
AAAAGAAAGAGATCCGAGGGGATAAGTTCAAGCAAAAAATTAAAAACATTTTCTTGACAGTGTCAACCTGATGATCTTTTAAGTGTCCACTTTGCTGTGATCTGTAATGCTTCATGAAGACAAGAGACTGATATTCTCTAAATGACAGAATCCCTTTGTTTTCCAATATATTGTATGAAGTCACTTTTAATTTATAAATAATACCTCAGGAAACAAAGTCACTTTTAATTTATAAATAATACCTCAGGAAAAAAAAACAGCATGCTTCATAATATATGTCTTAAAAGAGGTTTAGTAAAATGAACTCAGACAACACCAGTTATATTTGAAGGCAAATGGTCTTGGGAATCTGATTAAAAATCTGCCATGAAACAAACACCCTGTGTATATCTGCATGGCAATCCCAGAGAAAAACCTGAGAGCATTTCATATCATAGAAGGCTCATGAAGGATCTGTTTTTGTTGCCAAATATACTGAATTTATCCAACCAGGATCTCTGTAAGTCCTTCCCCCCATGCCTCCCGAGCCTTTTTCATTCCCCCCTCCTCATCTGTGCCCCACTGCTGCCTCCCTGCCCTGCTCTGGATCTGTGAACTCAAAGCCACATGAACAGTCCTGCCTCTTTTACCTCTAAACATCTGCTTCTGCCACAGAGTGTGAAAAATGGTCAGGAAATCATGGGGAATGGGTGCGTGCTGCTGACAGAGCCCAGCTGAGCCCCAGGTGAGGCTGTGCCCACCCTGCAGAGCAGCACTGCTGGCATTTAACACAATCCTGCCCATCACCACTCAAACAAACCCCTCTTTCTCTGATGGTGCTTTGCCTGAGCAAATTAGACTGGATTTTCTCTCAGAAAAGCGAGAAAAGGTAGAAATCAGGTGACCTCACATTTCCATCACTTCCTCTGCTGCTTGACAGTGCCAGGAAACAACTCCTACAACCAAGGGACTAAAAGTGAAAAAAACTTTATTATTACAAAACAACTGAGTCTTCCAAAACCTTACCTGCAAAATGATTTGGAAAAGGCTGCTTTCTCAAAACATATCATGTCTTTCATAAACTTGTGGGAATAAAAGCAGGGACAGAGCTGACAGGAGTAGTGAAAAGGAGTTCAGTGCAGTCACTGTGCCCAGTGGAGATTGGGAATCAGAGTTCCACCACAGCCCCAGAAGTGTTTTTTGAAGTCATTAGGATTTAACTAATAGATTTGTTTGATAGCTAGATGCAGCCAGATAAAAAAGCTATTCCATTCTAATTTCCCATTATTTTGCCTGTAACACATTACCAGCATACTTGGATGCGTTTTTATATTCAAATCTGTATAATTGAAAGTGAAAAAATTCAATTCACCCATTTCACTACATTTAAAAAAGAATACTGGGTTCTCTTTTAATAATGAATGTGCAAATAGTCATGCCTTTGAACTGAAAGGATGAAAGATGTAAGTGAAAACCAAGGAATCAGTGATGACCATTTTCTATGTTATCAATTTTAATATTTACACAATATTTCTATGACAGCTTTCAAATATTTTACATTGCCTGAATTGGTATATATTGAACTAGATAGTAAACGTTCATCCCACTGCAGTCAGCAGCAAAAATCTTTCTTTTTTTGAGAGTTATTCTTTATTAACTGGGTCTCTTGATCCTGGCTCTGTTAATTGTTAACAGCAAAGGGATCGAGAGACCTGGGACTGTGTCTGATCTGACTTACAGCTACTGAATGTGCTCTGAATATTTCATTATAAGACTTAATTTTGCACCATGAGACAACTTGAAATAGCTATTATTTTTCCTTACCTGCACTCCCCATTTCATGTTTAATGCTGCTCTCTCTCCCTTCTCAATAAAAGCTTCAAATTCCCTCCAACTTGGTTTCAAAACTCCTATTTCACAAAATTTAGAATAGATTTCTACTATGCATTCTGTGCACTTCACATGGTGTTTTTCTGGTTTATTGCTTTTATTTTCCAAGTGCCTCCCTAGCAGAATTTGTTTTAATTAAAAATATAGTTTTATTAACATCTAATTCCATTGGCTGACTATAGAGCTACCTTAATTAACTTTTGTCCAAGTTCAACATGTGCAAGGAAACTTCCCATGGCTCTCAACAAAAACTGGAAAATTTGTTTTTCCCCATACAGAACTTGGGAATTACTTTGGTGAATCACCATGTGTTTTTAAGGAGAAAAAATATGATCTGTGTATTTTACAGTTTTTCACAAACCTCCTAAATATCTGCTAATCCAAAGTTCTGCACAAATCAGGGCTGGCTGCAAACATAAATGCTGGCAAACAGCAGAGGATATGGAGTTGCAAACACAAATTTCTCAAATTCTGGAATTGGTTCCCATTAATTTGGGATGAATGAAATATATTTTTGAAATATATTTTTGAAATCTATTTTTCATTACTTCACTATTTTCCAACTTGTTGATCATGTTTGTATTTTTCTGAGTCACTCACAACAGTGATGCTCTTCCTTTGAAAGATAAAAGTTGGTCTTTTCTTATAAATTTGTTTGCCTCAGGTTTGAAATCTTATAGAAGACATCAAATATCCCACGACTTGACAATAAAATCCAAAGTGGCAGTTTGGAATATTTATTCTAAAATAATCAAGGGAATTCTTTGATGCATACTCCAATAATTATTTAGTACATTTTACTCCTGTAAATATGTTTCTTTGCCTTACAGACAAAATTAAAAACTCTTAAAAGATATTTCAAATGAATAATTCAAACAATGACTGACAGTATAATTGTTTCTATTTTTTCCAGGTTGGCACATTCACTTTCTTCCTCCAATTTATAAACCAAGTTATCACTCTCTGTGATATTTATAATGTTTGAATAAATAAAATTTATAAAGATGTCTTGTCTTTTATTTTTTATTACAGTGAATCTGCTCCCATCATTTTAGTTTTTCAGTTGAGAGCTCCTGGTACCACTTGTATCCCACCTTTGGTGGGATTTTAGCTATTCTAAGAAAATGCATAAGCACTGGCACTTAAATTGCCTTTTCAATTTTTTACAGCTTATTAAGTTGTTTTATTGTACAGGAAGATTAATGTCTTCCATAGAAACAGGAAAATACCTAAGCAGGAGTCTGTGGATTAAAGCTGAGATATCTTGTGCCAACCCACCTTCTGAAGGAACTCTGAATGAGACAGAAGTCAACTGAAGTGAGAATGCAAGAAAAGCAAATAAAATCATCAGTTGAACAAGAATAAAAATACTAATATGGAATTAATTATGGCAAAACTTCCATATGTGTGGAAGAATCTCTTAGGGAATGAACCTGAGGAGCAAAACTGTCTTATTTTTTTTAAATCTTAATTAATTCATGAAAAACAGGAGAAAAGTAGGGCTACAGAGAGAGGTTAAAAAACTTTGGATAAAGTTTTGGCAAAGAGGTTAAAAAGCTTTGGATAGCTACAAGAACAAAGCAAAGAGCAGTGGCAAAGGAGCAGGCAGGGAATGGGAACCAACACATGGAATTATGGCTTACAAGGCCAGCAAGGATTTAGAATTTTTGAGCTGGGCAGCAGCAGCAGCAGCAGCTGATACAAACAGGAAATATGGACAGAGGCACACTGATGTTCGCAAAGGAACCTCTCCTTTTATCCCTATTTTTCCCATTAGTGGCCACAGAGCAAGTTCCATGAGGAGCAGGGGGCGATCCCCAGGCTGGGGGTGCAGCACGGGGCTCCCCCAGTTCTGCTCACACAGCCCAGGAGAGCAGGGGCACTCCTGACAGCCCTGGGTCCCTCCTGGGCAGAGCTGCTGGGGCACTCCTGACAGCCCTGGGTCCCTCCTGGGCAGAGCTGCTGGGCACCACCCAGCCCTGGGAGGGGAGCAGGGCAGGCACAGCACACAGCTGGGAAGGGAGGGANGCTGGGGCACTCCTGACAGCCCTGGGTCCCTCCTGGGCAGAGCTGCTGGGGCACTCCTGACAGCCCTGGGTCCCTCCTGGGCAGAGCTGCTGGGCACCACCCAGCCCTGGGAGGGGAGCAGGGCAGGCACAGCACACAGCTGGGAAGGGAGGGACCCACAGCAGTCACAGCTGGAAGTACAACTCCGACGTGACCGCTGCAATCTCTGTGTGGAAACGCGAATTAGATCAATACCCAGAAACTTCCGATGAGTTAACTCAGCTGCCACAACACTGTCACTTGCCTAAAAGAATTAACAATCACTTCTTAAGGTACTTCTAAACAAAAGCCCCATCTTGGGAAAACAGAAGCTAAGAAACATTTAATTCAGTCACTGTTGGGAGACCAAGGCACACACTGGGGCTCTGAGGAAGTTGCATGAGTAATTGAATTTCAGCAAATCAATTATGATTAAATCAGGAGGATTTTTTAAAGAGAAAAAAAAGGCACTACCAAAAAAATTCTCCTGGGATGAATGCCATCTTCCTAGTTTCAAGCCAGACAGTTATGTTTTAAAATATTTTGCTCAGAATTCAGACATCTGCTTTACTGTGTGTTTGTTTTGCAGGTTTTGTGGCACAGGGGCTGGCAAGGGATGAGGTCTGCTGTTTAAAATGCTGTGCTGCCTCTGTCTTCTCTGTTTTCAATTTATTACCTTGTTTAACTGATTGAGAAAAATATTTTAAAAATTGCTAGGTCTCACTGCAATGCCAAATAAAATTAAGGATGTGCTTAAGTACTTAATGGCATGAAAAGAACAGTCATTCTTCTATTTTCTTCTTTGTTTACTGGAGATTTGCACTGGGGTCAGTTCATTGCTTTTCAAAAACAAAAACATAGAAAACTTTGCTAATTCAATTAAGGAGCTGAAAGCACACAATAAAGCAGAACATCATCCACAAAACCCATTACTTTTCTCTTTTCATGGCAGCAGCACTCCAAGGTGAAAGAACACAAAGGGTGGCCATCCTTCGTGGGACCACTGCATTCCAGGGAAAAGCCTTCCAGGCTGACTGGAACTCTGAGAGGAAACAAGGGCAGGGGCAGGAGGTTCTTTAAATTGACCTCTAACTATTGACACAGGACAGGAAGAAGTCACAACAAATCTAAATCAGGGGGATTTATCTGTTGGCAGCAAAGCAAGGTGCTGCTAAACCTTTCCTAGAATTAATAAAGTCCCTGTTGCTCAACTGGCGAAGAGCAGATCCTTCTCTGAGGAGCCAAGAGCTCCTGAGCATTGAGGTGCTCTGCTGCTCTCATAAGTGATGCTCTGCAGTATTGATTCTGTCAACACTGTTCCTAATCCTGACATTTCTCAGCATTTTCAATTTTATAAAATAAAAAGAGTTTAAAATTTTTAGCTTTGACCTTGACACAATGAACTGATGGATCACAGCAAGGAAATTGAGAGAGTCTGAGCATATTTGTTCCAATCTTGCCTTCTGCTGCTATCAAAACTGCAGATTAAATTATAGGTTTTTTATCAGAGGAACTATAGCTGGAAAACAGATGCTCCTTCTGTGGTGGGGGGGAAGCAATACAAATATTCCATCTTATATTGGGATAGAAATCCCATTTACATTTTAATTCAGGAAGAGTTTCAGAAGAAAACATACTGAGATACAAACAATTGGATACATTTTTTTTTTCAGCTTGCCCAATTTAACTACCTGCCCATAATCTAAAGGAATGTGAATCTCCAATCTAAAATCCAGGTATTTTGCTTTGGTGACATGAAAAAAGTAAGATGTTGTGCTGACCCCTGGACAGGCAAGAGCATGGTATGTTTAACTCTTAGAACTTCTACTAAGAATTTGAAATAAAATACTGAGAAATTAAAATATGTACATTACTAATGGTCTGCTCTGCATGATTCAGGGACCAATCAAGTCAAAAGATAATGCAGTTTCTCTTCTTGCCTCAGTCCCTATCTTCCTCCTAAACACACATCATGAAAAGAGCAGTGAAACAAAACCTTGAGATGAAATCACAGGTGTAACACAGACACACTTGTTTCTGCCTTCCATGAGTTAAAACAAATGTCATTGTTTGTATCATGAGATCAGCTGTGATCAGCTCCTCTGACAGCATCATTTCATACCACAAAATCAACAGATTATGTTGGATAAGTCTCTTTGTACGATCCCAACAGCAAAAGGCATAAGAATTGAGACTGGGGGAAAAGGACTCTCAATTTGCTTAAGGAAAACAGTTGGTTTGTCATAATATTGCTACACATTCCTTTTTCCTGTCTTCCCTCCCTCATTCTTCTTAGAGGATCACCTCAGAAAGGATTTATGTACTGAAATTTGAATCTTTGTTATTATTTGACCTATCTCATACTGCCCTAACACATCAGAGAGAGTGAGAACAGTCATGGCCAACACCCAGGAGATGGGGCAGAGACACCTCAGCCACCCAGGCTTAAATAGAGATGTGGAGCCCAAGCTGTGTGGGGGTCTGCATCCCTGCCACAGGAGAAAAAGCTATGAGGAGCTGACAGCATCGTTTATTCATTCAAGGCAGCCCCAGGAACCACAAGGATGACCCATGATTAACCCTGGGCCTGTGGCATCTGCAGCACGGCCTGCACAAGAACAGGCCATGAGCCACATTGCATCAGAGTGACTCCAAAAAGCCTTTACAGGAATCTTCTTGGATTCAAATCTCACTTTTTAAAAGACCTTCCCAAGTCACCACGCCCCTGAATAGCTCTTTCCAGTGGGTTTCTGCAAGAAAGAAAAAGGGAATGCCAAAGGGAAAAAAGAACAGAGTGATGGTGATTAAAGTGGGGAAGGGCTGGAGCTGAGCAACTGGCAGGTAAGGAAAAAGGAGGAATCACAGAGTAAAAGGTGGGAAGGAGCCAAGAGAAATGGAGGTTAGCAGAGGTGGGGGACTAGTGAGGATGTACCTGAAAANGGCAATTGTCTCTCTCCATCTTTCCTGCAGCTCCTTCAGGCCCTGCAAGGCCACACTGAGGTCACCCCAAAGATTCTCCTCTCCAGGCTGAACAATGAGGTGGTGATTTTTTTTTTTTTTTCTGTCATTATAGACATTTCAAATTTTTCCATGGGTTTCTCCTGTATCAAATATCTAATTGGAAGGAATAAATCCTGGCTTGATAAACACAGACCTACTCTCTTTCCTTCTGTGTAAGTCTACTCATCTTCAAACTATTTTGGAAGGGTTGATGTTTACAGATCCTGCACACACCAACAGCAATGCCTGTGACTCCCCCAGCTGAGGCCAGGCCTCCTCTGTGCATCCCTCCAACCTGTTCCTGGGGCAGGGTGACAGCAGTGCCATTCCTTCAGCACAAACCCTGGCACACGGAGCTGGAGAGTGGCACAGGATTTGAACTGATAACAGAGGAATCATCAGTAACCCCCTCCAGAGATGTGCTCCCAAAAATGACCAGAACCTTCTGCCAACTAATCAGGACTGGGCTTATGTGTAAGCTCCTCTCATGGAGAAATCTTGTAGAATTGAAATGCTGAACTAAGACAAGGAGTCAGAGCCATCTGTCCACTCTGCCACCTCTTCAGACAGGCCCAAGGACAAGTTTGCAGAAGGCTGACAGTGCTGGTTTCAACGTTGCTTATCTCCAGCATGATCCATATTGGCAGTTTTAACTTCAATCTACTGCTTTGTCTTCCAAAAAGGGACAAGCGCTTTAAATAAATTTTCTCCTCCTGCACTCAGTGCTAGCAGTTAATTTTCTCTAAATTCAGTGAAGCATCTATCCTGATTTAACAGACATCTGGGAGAGACAGGAGCAACAACATTGGTCATGAAAGCTTCAGGCTGGCTCCAGAGTGCCTCGTAGCAAATGTCCTGGGTCAGTAGCTCAAGCTACACTCAGAACAAAGATGGATTTTTCCACATTGCAGCCCAGCTTCTTTATGTCTTAGTCAAATCTTATTGGAGTCAAAGAAAATTACCTGGACTGGACCTTTTTCTTGTCAAAGGCAGCTTCTTTCCCACAATTTACAAGCCTCATATTTCTTTCTAGATGCTCGATGGCAACCAGTGAAATATGAAGAAGAGCATTCAAAACAGATCTGTCTACCTGCACCTCACCAACCAGCCTGGAAGGGAAAACAGTTATTTAGAGTCATTGCATTTCATTTGTGAGAACACACCATCCAGTGCGGTGAAAAATCCCTGAGAACTATTTCCCTTTAAAATATTTTCCAAGAAAAATCCAACATCCTGCAAAGGCAAAGCGCGTGGCTACATCACGAGCACGAGGCAAAAACCACTTTGTGCTGTAAACAGCCACGTCAGTGGGAAAAGGCTGTTTGCATATTTTTATTTTCCCTCTACAATTGCAACTGTCATGTAAACTCTTTAATAAAGAGATCAGAGCTAGTCACTTAAGTGCTAGTCAGAAATGCCACGCACTGCAGAAATCAGGATTTTAATTTGAGTTTTGAACAGAATGAAGCTTTAACATAGCTCTCAAGCTATTTAAATATGGGGGAAATTAACTGAATGAATGAAAGAAAATAACACAGCTGGAAACTATTTTAAAAGAGCAGACTGACTTTTGTAAGTTCAAACAGGGCTGTTGAGAAATAACTTCTTATAAACTATGCAAAATCAGATGTTGTACAAATATACATCTCTATTTATCTCTCCAGATCAAGACTTTGACAATAATTAATCATAATGAAAGTTTTTCCAAGAAAACTTAAAAATACTTAATTCTGAAAGAGTCTACAAATATTTGGTTAAGATATATATATATGTGTGTGTGTGTGTGTGTAAATGTGTGTTTATATACACACAGTTGAAACTAACCTATTGCAAAGTGCTTATAGAAGCATCTTTTCTTTCTGTACATTATTTATCTTCACTGAATTATTCTGTAGCATCTGGGAAGACTAATTTATGCAGAGAAAATTTCCAGCTAAAACAAATATCCAAGTTTTTTCAGTTTTTTTGAACTCCAATAACGCAGCAACTACTCAGAGATTACACACAGGCTGCTCCACCCTCTTCCCAGGATGGCTCCCAGCAGCTGTCCAACATATGGCTCCAGGTTCTTGAGGAGTTTATTTTGCCATCAGAACGTTACAAAATATAAAGTTTTTCCCTCTGCAGGCAGAAGACTGGAGTGGGACAGGAGCAGCAGGCGAGCCTGAGCTCCTCAGCATCCTGCAGAGTGACAGAAATGTTCCTTGCACACAGGATCCCAGCTTTGTCCTGCAGAATTCAGCTGGCAGAAATGCTGTAGCTTATTTTTAAAGAGAGGGAGAGAATAAGTAAAAAGGAGGCATAATAAACTCAGGAGCAGTTGAGATAAAAAGCTTCCAGCCATTCAGGTGCTGATAAAACTGAAAGACTAATGGAAGTTGTGTATCTGTCCCCACTTCCCACTGCCTGTCCTGTCTCCCTTTACTGACAAGAGTATGGGTAACCCAGCCCTTCTTGTTCTAATAATACACAGAATAGAGCTCTTTGCTTCATGTTTTCATTATTTGTACAGGTCTGCTTATTTTATGTCAGCCTCTTTTGCAAGCTGAATAATTTCTTTTCATGGCACACCCTACAGGGCTGTGCTTGTGATTTTTTTATTAAAAACTGCTCTTTTAAGCTTGATGGGTTTGCAAAATTGTCTCAATTTCTTTGATTTTCCACTTACACCTTTGCTAGCACAGCCCCACAAAATCCTTCAGTGGTAAACAGTTTCAAGATGAGGAGGGAGGAGAAACTAGACTGCTGATATTGTCTCTGCTGCCATCCCAAGACAGAAATGCAACCCTAATTCTCTTTCCTGGCAGAGACTCTGGCTGGTGCATTGTCCAGGAAGCAAACCAGGATCACATTTGCTGCCTGTCAGCCAAGGAGTGCATTCTACTGTGGCTGGGAGCCATGGGAACTCATCTGGAAGACGGTAATTCATCACTTCTTTAACAAAGCAGAGGAGCCCGCACCGCGACTGGGTCTGTCCAGCCTTCCACAACGAGGAGCTTTCAATGTGTTCCTGCTTTTATTCAAACCTGGGCACATTTTCATTCCACTCCAAATGATTTCTCCTTGCCAGTGCCTTTGAAACCTATTCAGTAGGTGGAATGTTCCAGGATATCACAGCTTTAAAAGCCCAGGTTCCTGTTTGAGGCTCTTGTTCCTACAGGATTGAGTCTAATTGCTTCCAGTACCACTAAACAACTTAATAAGCTTCAAAAACTTGATAAGACAATGTAATTGCCAGCTTTTATGTCTATTCTTAAAATAGCTATGTTCCTCATAGAGGTTGTGCGGGATATAACTGTTAGCAGGAAGAATTAAAGAAGTAAAACAATTGAAGCAGATTAGAGAATTATAGCACACAAGAACTGTAAAAAATTCCAAACAAATTGTCCTTATTCCTTGTCTCACATAAACAATAATTTCATGTACTGGAACATATTACTCAAAACCAGAAAATCACTATGAGAAATAAAGATAATGTTTACCCATACTGCAGGAAAAATAGGTATAAAGACCCTTGTATCAGTTCAGGTAATTGAAGATGCTGGAATGAATGAATTTTCTCTCACACATTTCAGCTATTCAAGTCGGTGGAATAATACAGTAATTTCCTTATTCCAAATATTGATGTTCAACACATCAGCAGGTAGAAGGTGCAGTCTTTATTGTAAGTTATTTCCATCCCCTCACCCAAGGCCAGACTCCTCCTGTTGTGTGGAAGCTCCAGAGTTCCCTCTCTGTGCCCTGGTCCTGCCTGCAGCAGGCTGGACAGAAACTCATTATTTCAAGTATATCTGAATACAGCCTCAAACAAAAGGCATGGTCACACTCTCTCCTCTGTTTTATTCCAGTAATTCCATCTCAATAACCCCAGGGCTTATTCATAAACATCCTCTGGAAGTTGCTTCCCTTTCTCATCCAAAGCAAAAAAAGCTCAGCTCCCTTGAATACTAACACAACTGTGGAAACACAAATAGGATCACAGAAGAGTGGCTTTCCTCTAACCTTGAATGCTATCAATAAAGCATATTTTCTTCTTTCTATCACATTTTAATGTATGCTTTGCACCAACACTGTCAGCAGTAATATAGGTTTACTGATCTATTATGCATCATATTAAAAAGACAGCAAGGTTTTTGCAGGGCAACCAAAGGGTAAAATAAAAGGATTTGTAGGAAAGTGGTTTGGAAGACACTAAATTAATCTTGCACTTCAATCAATCTGCAACTGAAAAGATACTTGACTCCATCTGTCAGCAGAGTCAGACAGGTATCTGATCAACTCCATGGAAATCCTTTTATAAACTCAAGCTCTGATGAATGCTGTAACCTTACTTGAAGGAATGGCACTGCCTTGTACTCACATGCATGGTAATGGAGGTGAAATGTGAAGTCTAAATATCTGATCAAGGCACTTCTCTGTTTCATGAAAAAGATCTCTCCATTAAGTATTTAAGCAAACAGCACTGTTCTATCAAAGGATGAGACTTCTAAAATAATGATTTTGAAATTTCCCCATAACAGAAAATGTCTACCTTACATAACCAGAAAAATTCTGAATATCTGCTCAGTGCAATACATCTGAATAATAAGAAAAAATAATCAAACTAGGAGCACATTTCCAACCAATATTCTTGCTGATTTCCTGCAATACAAATTCATGCTGTTGTGATAATCAACATAACATTTTATGCATTGAAGTGCAGCAAAATCAAAGGAAGTAGAATTATTTTATAATTCTATCTTTGCCCACTTGAAAGTCCAGGTCAATGTTAATTTTTTAGGACATTTGATAATCAGATCCTTCATTACCTTGGTCCTCCAATGCTCCATTACAGAAAGCAATAGGGTAACCTGATACATTAAGGGAGTTAAACTCACTTCAATCACATCCAGCAGTTACAAAACACCTACATCCTGAAAATCAAAGTGCAGCAGGGATACGAAAACTGCAGTCAAAGCCAAGGCTCGCCTCTGTCCACATTTGCTTTTACTCTCCAGTTCAGATGCTGGTGAAATCTGTTAAGGAGCATCATGAATAGATGTTTATGAGGAGGCACCAGGATGAGCAGAGGGATGGAGCAGCTCTGCTGGGAGGAAAGGCTGGGATTGTTCACCTGCACAGGAGAAGCTTTGGGGTGACCTCAGTGTGGCCTTGCAGGGCCTGAAGGAGCTGCAGGAAAGATGGAGAGAGACAATTGCCAAGGGCTGGAGGGACAGCACACAGGGAATGGCTCCCAGTGCCAGAGAACAGGGCTGGATGGGATATTGGGAATTGGGAATTGTTCCCTGGCAGGGTGGGCAGGCCCTGGCACAGGGTGCCCAGAGCAGCTGTGGCTGCCCCTGGATCCCTGGCAGTGTCCAAGGCCAGGTTGGACACTGGGGCTGGGAGCAGCCTGGGACAGTGAAGGTGTCCCTGCCCAAAGCAGGGGGTGGAACTGGCGATCCTCAAGGTCCCTTCCACCCCAAACCAGTCTGGGGCTCTGTGAAAAGCAGCAGAGGAGCTGAAAGGCCCATTGAAACCCCAGATGGACTTCCCAGTTTTGCTTGGTGGCCCTGCAGTGACTGTGGCACTGAACCCTGAGCAGTTCTATTTCCAATGGGCTCTGGTTGGTCCCTCTTCTAGCAAGGCTCCAAAGTGGGACAGAGCAACAACAGGAGCTTCTCCATTTATCCCTTTGTCTAATGACATTTCAGAGGGGAAATGTGGCCCTGAGCCACCACAGGAGGGTGTAGGGCTCCCAAGGCAAGTGCTCTGCCATGCTGCTCTGAGCTGGGAGCTGCCCCTGCAGAGGGGACAGAGCCTCACCAGCCACTGCTGAACACACACCTCCACAAGGAGCTTGTTCTCTCTACTCCATCCCAGCCCAGTCGTGCCTAAATCCAAGGCACAATCCTGCTCAGCCAAGCAGATGTCCCCTTCACACCTGACAGTGCTGCCTTTGGCTGGAAGCTGATCAAAAACTGCACACAAGCAGAAAGAAGCAGGGGGAAGAGCAGGAGGAACGAAAAAAGGTATGGGGATAGAGTTTAATATGGAGGTTGAGGACACTTTTTCTCCCACTGAGAACAAGGACTTACCATTCCACACATATGCTAAACCATACAATTCACGGGGGAATGAAACCTCACAAAGCTCAGGCCCCTTAGTGCAAAATGATCACTGACTCCAGGGCAAGGTTTAGCCCCAGTTATGTCCAACAATAAGGTTAAAAGCCTGACAGGAATAATGTTTTGTCAGATGTCCATTTCTCTCTCTTATTCTATACTGGAAATTGAGTGAAGAGGGTATTTTAGGGAAATACCACCTTCATTCAATGTTAGGAGGTCGTGGATGCTCTGAGACACACAAGAGCGCAAGCACCTGCTGTGCTTTTCCTGAAAACTTGCCACATGAAAAAAGGAGAGAGACAGAGGGAGGGGAGGTGTTGAGTCCAAGCGTGGGTAGCTGCATCACTGACATTTAGCAACAGTAGACTGAGTTTCAGTGCTGAAAGGGAGCCAGGAAGGCTGAGAAGAAAGTTTGCAGTATCTGAGAAATACTGCAAAGACAGAAACTAAAAAAAAGAAGAGAAATACAGCAATTGCTATTTAAATGACAAGCAGATACTGAGGTTGGAGCTGAGTATCTTGGTTGGTTGAGTCTGTGGGAACTTCTTCCATTGCCAGCAGATGAGTGCAAATCAAGGGCAGGGCCAAGTGCTCTGTACTTTTGTGGAAATTTGTAGACCAGACTCCCAGTTTACGTGGTGACTTGGGCCTGAGCGAACCCATCTGGATTTACACCCTCCAAGGCTGTACCCTTAGTCCATTACTACAGAGACAGAAGACGTATGTCACAGTGTTAGAGATAAGTCCATGTATAAAGTTCAAATGAAGAAATAAATCCAATTTCAGAGCCGCTTCTGATCTCAGAAGGGTATTTCAGCTGCAGTGAGGGTGATGGCAAGCAGTGATAATGCGTGGCAGCAAATCCAACAGATATGTCTGGGACTACAAAATAACAGTTCTGTGATTTAAGTTCCCCCATTCCAGTCTGGAAATGCCTGTTCCTGTCTCAACAGGTGCTTTGGGAGACAATGACATAGGAAAGGCCTCTCTGTCTGTGAACATGTGAAACAAAATAAGGTGTGTCTGCAGGAGCAGCATTTCAGAACCAAAATTTCTATTCCCAATGCAGAAGAGTTCTGCTTACTACAAACAACCACCCTGTTGTACACCAGCAGCTGTTAAAAACTCACTACCTTCATTGGTTATTGAGGCATAATTTACAAAGGTCTATAATCTAGGTACTGCCCAAAGTGGTGGCACTTTCCATGGTTTGACCTAATTGACTTACAGTGATCGTTGTTCATTGCACCTGACACATCAGTGAAGTTCCTGAAAAAATCTCAGAACAGGAAATCCTGACCAAATCTGAGATTTTTCACAGCCATGTTTTCCTTGGGTGTAAGGAAGCTGCAAGATAAAAACTGGAAAGGGAAGAGGACATTGATTTCAAATCTAGCTGATGAGAAAACAAACACATCTGATTGTGGACATTAAAACAGTCACAGGGGGTTGCACTGAATAATAAAAAAAAAGACACAAATAAATTCTTGAATAATTTAGAGAAAAGCACATATAGAATATGATGAAACTCTATTGCCTACAGCCTATGGCTTCTCTCCTCCACCAAATAAATCCTGGGCTGTTTCTTGTTGAATTGTGGCCACTGACACCAGAACTCTGCATTAATATTCTCACCAGAAAGGCAAAACTGCTCTAACAGAGAGCTTGCAGCAAAATAACTCTTATCTGCAGAAGAGAATATCATTGTGGGCTCTAGCAAGAAAGAAGTAGATGCAAGAATGTTGAAGAAAGAACAGAAAACCATTGCAAGAAGATAAATTATTTACAAATAATTCCATCCAGGAGCACAACTCCCTCCTCCCCCCGCCTTTTTTTAAGTCACATTCTTTTAAGCCACATTCTTTGATTTCAGAAAAGAAACAAAGAGGTCCTGAAAGATAAATAATAGTCTCAAAACTACACAGTGCACTTGGCAAAAGGGAAGAGCAAGGAATACCAACAATGTACAAATAACAGACTCATCTAAGCCATATTTATTGGCATTAATTATTATTTTTAAAATGTACAATTGCTCTTTTATCATAAGCACTTCACATTAATCCAAGCTGTATCTGGGGAGTCTGTTGTGTGTGTGCCAACTTTCACAGAAGTGAGACATGGTTATTAAGCTTTTAAGTGAAATATGTGAAACTCAGAAGACAGTCGAGATCATTTGTGCATTGTAATTGAATGACTACTGGAAAAAAAAGGTATTTTTATCACATCTTGATAGAGTTTCTGGATTAAATACTAATTAAGGTGCCACCAGTGCTTGCTGTTAATCAGCTGCACGTCAGCATACATTCTGAGTGACAATTAAATTATCAAGTATGGTGGAATTATCTCCAGTCTTGCAAATTACCTCTTTACAAAATCACAGTAAACAATTTGTGTCCATTGGAGGTACCATTAGTGCCATGTTCACTCTCTGCATGGTTCTCTGGACTACAGGTTGGCTCAGGCTATGGATAGCACACTTGGATCACCTCAGAAAAATGCAATTTTAAGTTGCAAGTTTTAAGGCTGACCTTTGGAGATCCAGGCTCCAACCACCAAGCCCGTTAACAAATGTCTCGTTAGGTTTATGTGCAGCTGGTGATGTTCTCCACAGCTGGGACTAAACTGAGTGCTGAAAATGCTGAGAAATCCATCACCAATGCTTTGGCCAAGACTCTAGCTCTCAGAATAGTCCAGGAGAGACAGGAAATCACAGTCCTCTTGGGAGACATATGAGCTGAAGCTCAGTCTTAGCTCTGTCTGAAAAACATCCATCAGCTGAAGAGAGGGACTGAAGAACAATGTATGAATGAGGGGATGAAGCAATTAGAGGGAATAATTGATGCAGTATCTTAACAGTATCACAAATAGTTACTGTGGGTTTCGATTTTAAAAAGTAATAGAAAATCAATTCAGTGAATAAGCAAACCATTTTGTTGATGAATAATTAGACAAGGAAGGAGAGAACTAGTTTTTAGGCTTCCTCATGTTTGAACAGTCTATTAGTATTTGACAAAAATTAAAATTGAAGTGTCAGCTCCATCACATAATGTAAACTAAGACAGGATGCTGGATAAGGGGATGGAATTGTCAGTGTTACAAAGCCTTCCAGAGACTCAGTGTGTATCAAATATATCACATATAGCACAGGCACAGCCATTAAAGCAGGACTCCAACAGGAGAGGCAAAGAGGAGCTTCACTGAAAAAATCCATGTCTGTCACAGCACAGAAGAAATAAAATAATTTCTGCCAAGACAGACAGATTCCAGTGGCCTCAAAATTTGCCTGAAATCTAAAGCAATAATATGGAAAAACCTTGACGGAATGAAGAAAAAAAAAAAAAATTTGAAGAAATCTTGGTTGTTTTTTTAGCACAATGAAAGGGAAAAAATGACACATTAGCTCTAACTTATGATTTTGGTCTCTCAGGTCTTGAGCTTGGCCACTAACCTCAAACCAACAACTGACCTTAGATACAGACTTAGGGCCTAGTCAAGCCCAGTTAAAGGGGAAAGGGAAATGTCTTGAGAAGACAAACACCTCCAAACTTTCCAAGCATCCACACATGCAAGACACAGTTTTCATTCATCATTGCAACTGTTCATGTGTAAAACTGCCCCCAGATGGAGCAAAAATGTTAGGTCTAGAGGAAAGCTTGGCGTGTGCAGCATCTTTTCCCATCCTTACCTAACTCCTGTAATCTCTACCCAATCCACTGAGACCCAAGCACTAGGAATTTGTGTGGAGGTTCTGTGTAGCAGACTCACCTTATTCCTTCTCTTTTGGCTCCACCATTCCCACTCAGAAGAAAGAAGCAATTGTCCTTATTCATTGGTGGGAGGGTGAGATTGTTACCAAGGAAACAGGCTCAATTTGACAGAGATTTGGAAACCCAGACCCAGCTGGAGATGGGAAATCTGAGCATCCTCCCCCAGAAACATTTGAAAACTAGATGCAATCTGGCAGCAACTAAAACCCAGTTAACTCTTAACTCCCTTCTGTTTGTGAATCCATCTTTCATTTTCTTTATCTACTTTTTAATAACTCTCTTCTTTGGCTACATGGGTTTGAAGGAAATAGCAATGAATCCTCCTGAGACACACCATCCAAAAGGGACACAGAGATATATTTTTGGATTTAGAGCCATTACTTTCCCATATTCAGGTGAGGAAAGTCCCACCTGTGCCCCCAGCTACACACACGGGACTCTCACTTTAAATGAAATTCAATCAGCAGGACCAGGACCAGAAGTTCTCCTGGGGCTGGAGCTCAGCCCGCAGCCCAGCACAGTACAAATGTGCCATTGATTACTTGGAGAGGGCCATAACAATGATTAAAAGCCCCAGCATAGATTCTGAGCTGGTGTAAATCCATAGCAGCCCCATTGATTTACTCCAAGCCAGAGGAGAACTAATCGAATTTACACAGGCTGAGGATGTGAGGCCATCACTTTTGAGGAAGTGGGGAGTGGAAAATGATACTGCACAGAGGGGATAGATCAGTGCAATGTAAATAAAATAACAAAACAAGAATAGGCAGGAACTGCTGGAGGTGAAAAGTCCAAGAGTAATGGCTGCAAGCTAGACAGGAGGAGATCCACTGCACAGAGTTAAGATGCATTTTAAAGGAGGGACTTAGATGAGTTGTTTTTTTTTTCCAAGAGAGTGTCTCAGGTTTTTTCTAGACATGTTTTTGCATTTTGTTTATGAGTGTTACTGGCAGGAAGATAATTTTAAGAGGGTGAACTCTCAAAAGCTGGAGAGGACTGAAAACCATGGATGTTTTTTGAAATAAATGTTTCTGTAGAAGCCTGGGCACAGCAGATTGCACTTCAGTAGGATGAAGCCTGCTCCAGTCTGGATCCCAGCAAGTGAATCACACAGAAATCACACGCTTGGCCCTGTTTCTGAGTGTCAGAGCAATCCCTGCCCTGTTCTTCCTCCCAGTTGTGTGTGACACTCACAGATGGGTCACTGATCCTGCCTAACACTTTCTGCCCCTCAGAGAATTTTTTTTTACTGAACTGAGAACCTGCAAGGAATTTAGTTTGTGTTCAACCCAAAAGGCTTTTTTCCTCCTCCTGAAACCAGTTAAAATGTCTAGAGGTTCTACAGATAGTCTGCCATGAGATACCAACAAGAAGCTTCCAGGATATGACCCAAACTAAATATCCAGGGAACTGCTTCCATTTTATCCCAAACTAATGATCATTTTCCTCTTATTTCACCGTGTTTTCTGACAAGCCAATGATTTGAGGCTGGAACCTGAGCTATAATTTCATACGTCAACTGTAAATTTTCTTGGTTTTCCCTATGCCAGCCAGTTAATACTATTTACAGTGCTGTCATTGTCTGGCATTGATGTACAGTGATATAATACCAAGTCAGGTACTCTGACACATTTTAAATTAAAATAGAGAAGACTGTCCTTTCCTATACCAAGTTCCACTACTGTTAATTAGTCACATATTGTTCCTGAAATTTAATTGTTTAAAGCCATGATGTTAATTCAGAGATTTACAGGTGGAGATTGCCAGCTGGTGAGCACTAGATGAGAAATGACATTGACCTTCAAACGTGTGTCTGCCTCAACCCTCTGAGAGATCACCTTGTTCAGCTGGAAAAAAAACCCCAGCTCTTGACTGGGAGCATACAACGACCTTGGGAGCTGGTCTAATTCAGACACATTTAGGAAAAGATCAAATGAACTTTTTGTATGTCATGATTCTGACTCCAAATTACAAAATAAGAGTTCTTTGGTTGGCTCCCAAAGTTAAGATAGGATGATTTAGGACACTCTTTATCTCCACAGGCTGTGGCATTACTTCTTTCCTAGACAGACTGGACATTCTTCCTGGGTCCAGGCTCTCCACAGGTGGAAAAATATCCTTGCTGGCCAAGACAAATTATTGACATTCTGCCATGGCATGAGAGACAGCCAAAGTTCCCAAACTGGAGGAGGATTCCCATCTCAAATCAGATGCTGGCCGCTAGAGTTTCAACTGCTGGAGAAACTCTGTCATACAGACTTACCAGGAAGCCATGAAAGCCAAAATTTCTTACTTAAATTTGAGATTTGGGGACAGAGACATAACATTTATGACTATTTGACTGTACTTTTGTGATAGCAACAAGATTGTGCCCACTGTTTCAGGATCAAGTGGGAAATTATTTGTATTCAAGAGGCAGCTTCTAGAATTTATCCACATTCTGGAGCCAGCAACCTGCTCTCAGCTTTCCATTAAGTCCCAGTAACTATTTGGTCTTTAAAAAAATATTAATCTTTGGTTTAAATATTTGTTATTATATCATATATCGGGTTGGAAGTTTAACATTCTTGATACAGAGAGTCAGAATTAGAAACATCTTGAGAAGAGCATTCTTGTTATCAATCATGTCATCTTGAACATGTTTAGAAGCTTGCTGCTGGCACCAGGAATTGATATTTTATTCAAAAAAATGTATTTAAAGAAAATGACAGCACTTTTCAATTCTGCTTTTTTAAAACAAGAAATCTTTCAAGTCTTCCAAGCCATGTGGATTTCAACATTCCAGTGATTAAGACTATTTTCAATTATACATACTTTCCCCATTATTTTCTCATAGCTTTAGGGTAGATTTTCAACACTCTGCATGAAGAATTAGACACACAAATCACTCACAACTATTAATGGGAATTGCACAGATGGTGGAAGAACTGGTACAGAACAAGAAAAACCAACTCAAACCATCAAAAACTTGAAAAAAACCCGACGCAAACTTTGCAAGCTGGGTGGATCTGCCATTCCTGTTTCTCATCTTGCCAAGCTGCAAACTTCCAACAGGCAGCCCTGGAAGTGGAAATGGCAAACAGCCACCAGAAAATCAGAAATGGTGAGAGAACTTCCACAGTTTCTGAGGGCAACCTTTTGGTCTGGATAAACAGAGCTGGATGAGCCTGGGTCATCTACCTACAGGAGCCTTTGGGTGAGCAATGCAGAGCTCTCCACCTGGGAGAAGAGACATTTTGATGTCCCCGTGTTTCTCTGGGGCTATTTGAAAAGACTAAAGGACTACAAATCAACTGGGAGAAAATTTAGAACATACTGGTCTGGTTTATCTTAGTGTTCATTAGAAAAAGAGTTGTGATATTTAAACAATACTTGTATTTTCTTCTATTAACCAAAGGAGCTGTTAATGAAATTGCAGAAACTCACTTCCTGACACCCCCTGTTGCCTCAGCAATCAACTTTCCTCCAAGAAATGATCTCTCTATTCTAATTTCATCAATATAACTTCAAAAATAACTTAATTGAAACATTCATTAAACCAAACAGATCTCGGGCTAACATTTGTCAGACTTTAATTCTGTGAAGGGAGCTCCCATTTTCTTTTATGTCTTTATGACAGCTACAGACAGAGTTTCCAGGAGTGGAAAGCCTTGAGAAGATGACACAAAGAATGGTTGAAAGCAAGTCCAAACTCACTACTGCCATTTCCCCCACCCCTACTTCACATATTTTTATGGGCAAGAAATGGTGTTTAATTTTGCTGTACCCTTCATTTTCTCATGGCCATTATAAAGGGATTTGAGGAATGCCAGACATGTTTGAATTCAGAGCCAATCCAAGAAACATCCAGGCCAGCAGTTACACACTAAGATGTTCTGAATTACAACACTGCATTGTCAATGTGTTCCTCCCCGCACAAACTCTCTACTGTGTTTGTAATATGCAGTTTCAAAACTCAGCTCAAATAATCTTGTTTTTGCCCTCAAGCACACGTGTAGTTCAAAAACACTCAAGCTGGGGTTTGTGACCAAAATTATTCTGCTTTTGTATATTCTCAGCCAGCAAAATACCAAGTCCAATTGTTCACTTTCAGATGGAGAAAAGTATTGTGAAGTAATGTAGTGTTCTTCCTTATCCTGACAGAATTTCCTTGAATGGAATTTCAGCACAGTTTGACTGGAACTATCTAGGAAAACAACAGTAGAGCAATAAACTGTATAAAACTATGCAAGTGTATGAAGTGCCCCCTTGATGGAGATGTTGGACACCCTGAAGAGTTCTCTGTTCCATGTTCTCTGCTCTGCGTCTCAATACCCAACTGCAAGCCGTAACACTATTGTATCGACCGCTCATTTTTATGGTTCCCTTGAAAAATAAAACTGTCTGCTGACATTTCAGATGTTTCCAGGTTATAGTTTGGTACATAGACAAAGAGTAAAATAGGTAATTTTTTTAATATACAGAACACCATCATTTCTATAACCCAGGGACTTTTATAGTTAAATTCAAATTCTGTCTCAAAGGGAAGTTTCTGAATCAAACCCAGAACAGCAAAAGGATGAACAAATAGAAAGTGTACAGCTAGAAGTTATTAATCATATTTCATCAAATTGGGTGCATCTGTTTCCTGATTTACTTCTCTGAAGCCTTCTCTTCTCTTGCAAGTTTAATTCTTCTGCACCCCCAAAAAGACTGCAATTAAAGGCAGTAAGAAGGGTGTGTGCTTTGCAACACACCTTTATAGGCAAAGGGCATTTGGAAAATGTTCCCCTTCACCTCTAAAACTCATTGCTGCCACACTGGGATTCCCAGGTTCTGTTGGGAAAAAGCAAGAGTGCCCCTTTCTGATGAAGATTCCAGTTTCTTATCCCACCTCCTTGTGGAAAACACAGATCTGGAAGGAGAGAAGGGAGCAAGCAGACATGGAGCCTCAGCAGCAGGCAAAGCTGGAGGAAGGGCTTGACCCAAATTTAGTTATTTCATGGATGACTCAGCTAAGTGAAGAACAGTTTGTGACTTCACAAAATTAAATTTGTCTTCCAGCCATAAAAGGCATATTTAAGGCAGGTGTCACAGACAGCATCCCTTGCCAAGGAGGAGAGGCCATATAAAAATAGGGAAAAAAAAAACCTAGAAAAAAAAAAAAGGAAAAAAAAGCCCAAAACTTTTTAAAAAATCAAACAAACCTTAAAGAAGTCTGTTTTCACCCAAGGTGTTCCTAAATACCTGACCAGCACTCACTTGGCTGCATTTCTTGGCATATAATGATACTTACAGGAGTCACAAATAATTTATGCCTGCAAGTACCACAACCTCACTAATGTTAAGTGTTCACCTACCTTATAGGACTGTAAATGTTTACAAAAAACTGGAAAGAAGACATCTGCTAAGCCTAACACTTTGGTAATTGAGAAAAATACTTTGAAATTTATAATACTGGGATTTCTAGTTGTGGTTTTTTGTATGATCTTTGCAGGGATGATTTGTGTTATTTGAGAATCAGGAATATTTATGTATTTCATGACATAAGGTCTACTGCAGAAGAAAATCTTGCTAAGCACTGAAAAAGGATGTAGATAATAACCTAGCACATATTTCTCCTCTTTCCCTTGACACCTCTTGGAATCCAAATGGCAAAGGAGGTGAGTAACTGCAGTATACTCATCTTTGTAACTCCTCTGGAGCACAAGATTTAGTTACACTGCAAGCGAACTCTTACTGCATCATATAGGCTCAAAATGAACAGCAATCTATTTTTACTTAGGAGAAAACAGACTGTGTATCTCATCTGTTCAGCTATATTTTATGCCCAGCTGCTTTTTATGTCCTTGTTTCAGATAAAAAGATGCTGGACTCTTCCAAGTGCCTCAGAGAGCCCATTTTGTCCACCCTCCTGAAAAGAATGCTCTCAAAAGCTGTGCACTGACAGACTGACCTGCAGGGAGGAGGACACACTGCAGCTCTCAGGTCTGGGCAGGAGCTCTACACTGACATCTCTCTGGAAAAAAAAATTCGAATTATATCCATAGCTTATGCCTACAGGTCTTCAAACACGTGACAAAAGGTTAATTAAAAACAAGCTTAAAAGAAGATAAGCTGGGCAAAGAGGCACAGCCTGGTTTGAGCATCATGCTGACCCCAAGCAAGGTGAGATAACAGCACCTTAGAAGGACACCTACAGCTACCAGGACAGCTGGAAATGTATGCTGGGTGCTGGCATGGGTTTATAAAACATGGCAGAGGCCTCAGAGGGTACAGATTGCCACCTTGGCAACATTTCCCTTTAGTACCACCAGGCTTTTCAACACAATTTCCAATGTCATACAGGATGCAGCACAAAAAGACTCTTCCTACCATTATAACATATTTTAAAATCAAACGTATGAGAAGTGGATTTTAAAACTCCATTTAGATGTTAATAGGTAGCCTTTTTTGAGAAGTTGGGTTTCCATTCAACAATGAAGTAAACAGGTTCTGGGCTTCCAACTCCTGTTCTCAGTTGAAGTTTTGAAGTCTTTGAAATCTTCATTTGCATGTCTAAGCAGGAGCTAAAAATTACCCAGTCTGCAGTTACCCAAATATCCAGTTCAAGGCCCAGCTGTAGCTGCCTGCTCATATACAACGCATGAGTCAACATTACTCTCCCTTTTTTCTCTCTTCCCTGTTTCTGCCTTCTCTTCCACAACACATTCCTCTACCAAATCAGCAGCAATTGAGAACTAGCAGTGTTTTCTTTATAGGGACACATCGATAGTAAACACAATTTTCCCCTGCCACTGGGAGCTGGGATGTGCCTGCTAGAACAGAGCCCTGGATGTGCTGTGTGATAATAACCTACACAAGCCTCTGAAAAATTTAATATTTAAGTGAGTAATGCCGCAGATCTGCATTAAAAAGGAGATGCTCCTATTTTATCAGTTTTGGAGCTTTTTATACAGGCAACTGTTTGCTCTAGAAACCCTCAAGCAAAGTCGAGCAGAGTTTCTGAGTGGACATGGGCAGAGTGAAGACATGGGGTCAAAGCCACTGATCCTGCCATTCCTGCCCCGTTTGGGAATTTTTAGTGTGCACACTAAGTGCAGACACAACTTCCAGAGAGTGCTGCCTTACTCATAGGCTCTCAGACTTGGCAGAATAAACAGGAAAAAAATATTTCACATTAGGTTTTCTTTTCAATCCACACAGAGTCACAGAGGTTGGGAAAAACTCCTGTAAACTCTGGAAGAACAATAGAGTCAGAGGTGTCACCTCCACCTGGCAAATTAAAAAATGAGCCTTCATATATATGTACCTGTTAAGAGGTACCTTTTTCTCCTTTTTTAAGGGAAGAGAACACTGACCAATTGCAGCAGGGACACAACCAGGATGCACAGAACAGTGTTAATCCGCAGGCTACCACTCAGGAAGAAACCCAAGCTTAGTAACATTATTGACTATCAAGAGAATAAAATAGAAGAAAAATTTTTTTTGCATATTAATAAAAAAAATTCGGTAATTTCACTTTTTCATCAATGAAAGCTGTCTTATAAAAAACAAAATCAAGTATATAAAGATTACCAGCACATCCCATGTATAAAAAGTCTCAGTAATGCACTACATAATTTTCATTTAGGTCTAAAGTAGCAGAACAGATGGGGTCCCAGTAGTCAAAAGTAAGCACATTATGATTATTGGCACTATTAAACTTCTGCTAATAAATGACATTATGAAGTAATATGTTGTGCCTAACATTGTAAAAGTTTGTGATGATAGTTTACAAGGAAAAAAATACTGAAAAATCATAACATGAGGAACAGCAAAAAGGAACAGAATGATGTAACATTTCGGCAAAAATAATTCCAAGTCTTTTTTCAAATTAGAGAGTTATCATTTATTCTTATTTTAAAAATTCCTCAACATAAACCAAAGGACTCTTTTTTTAATATCTCAGCCATTTTGCATTGGAGTACACCAAATCCCTTGATATTTTAAAAACAAACCCAGACAAACCCAGGCAGTTAACTAGACTTCCTGTCTTGATTTACTTCCCCAGTCATTTGTTGTCTCCTTTATTTAATACTAACTGCAGGTGTGTGACTCACAAACATGTTCAAGCTGACCATGCCAGGTGATTCAACTCTGTTCCTTCAGCCTCAGCCCTCATACTCAGCCACAGAGATGGTTGGAGATAAGAAATTCGTTGAACCTGATTCAAGCTTTAGCAAACATTAGAGATTTTTCTTCCTTTTCTATTGCAGTTTTCTCAAATAAATATTTATGGGGTATTTTTTTGAATAGCCGGGGGTCAGTGCTTATGGTTTAAGTGTTCATACAATATTTTAATTACTATTTAGTTATTATTTTGGTTCTTAATCATTTAATGTGAAAGCTGGTTGGTTTTCACTGTGGGTTTTGCAGATGCTTTGTGCTGTTCAGAAGAGCCTACATTGGAGTGAGCAAAATCAACCCAAGACCACACAGAGCATGGAAAACCCATCACCTCTGCTGGTGCCAGCCCAGCTCTCTGTGTCCCTGTGTCTCCTCGTGCCCAGGGGTGCCAGGGGCTGGCCATGTGTGTTATCCTCCAGGATCATCTGTGGGCTACCCAAGGTCTGCCAGAGCTCCCAGGACAGGAACAGGATGGAGTATTTCTAGTATTACGCAGTCACATCCTATGGGCAGCCTAAAAGGATGCAGCTTAGTTTTGGTTTGAAGAGGAACCAACCCCTTTCACAGGGTCTGGCTGCTCTTGGCCAAATACAGATGGAACTGGAAACAGCAGAGCACCATTCTGGGAGTTCTGGGAACGCAGGCACCAATGAGCACTTGTGCAGGTCCTCCAAATGCTTAGGCCAGGCCCACAGTCAGCTGAGCATCCTCCTTCAGTAAAACTCTGCTCACCAGGGTTCAGCAAAGCTGTGCTTGCCAGTGCTCGTCAGCATGGCACTCATTTAATGACTGCTGGAGTCAGTAGAAACACAAGCCGAGGGCAGGGGACCTTGACTTCATTAAGACTTCCAGCCAATCTTAAAAGATACTCCAAAGGTTCTTCTGCAGCTTCATAGAGCCCCTGTTCAAACAGGTATTTAGTCACTAAATCAGGCTGTCAGCTGGAGACCTTTAAGAATAAGCCCTGCTTTTCCAAAGGAATGATACAGTAACCTCTTAAAGGCAATTCACTCCTGCTTTTAGCTCCTGCTGCAAGAAGACAAGCCACGAACAAAATTAGTTAATTGAAATAATGGAAGGTTGATATAATTTTGCAATGTTTCTATCTCTGTGGAAAATACCTTGAAAAAATTACATCCCATATCTTCCTCTTCCTTCCCACTTACCATTAGAATGATAAATAATCTGGAAATACAAGAACTCCAAACAGCATGGTGAGTGATCCCAGACCCATTTTGGAGTCTGCTGTAATCTAAACCGTGCTGCGTCAGATAGGATCATCTAGAAATTATGGAATAAGTAACACAAGCTCTAGATAATGGTTCTGTTTGCAGTATCACTGGGATATTTTACTCTATGTCATGAAGTAAACAAGAATACTCACCAAAAAAGTATTATTTAAGAAACAACTGACTGTTTTAATTCTTGGTTATACAAAGGAAAGCAACACAATAAAGAAAGACATTTGTTCTTAAATTAAGCATTTTACTCCTATCCATGATCCTGGAGAATGTCACTGTCAGACACACAAGACACTTCAAGGAACAGAGAAGGAAGTTGGCTGATGAGGTTTAATGATTAATATATTGAAAATTAAGTAAATCTTTTCCATTAAGACAAATGGAAAGCAAAGGCAATGGAAATATTGTGGTCTAAGACTTGAAATCCAAAAATGAGCCCAAATAGCATCAGACAATCTTATAGGAATAAGGAATTAATTCCTACACCCTCTATAGACTGAATCAGGATCTGATTTACATCTATGCTAAACCCATGGTTTTCTCTAGCATAGTACGGTTTAATTTCAGACTGCATTTCTCCTGGTAAGACATTTCTTGGCACTGTGTGAGCACAGATAATACACCTTATACGTCCCTAATATATAAAATACCCTTCTCCTCAGTCTACATGCCCACTTATAAATTTGATCTCTTTTATGTTCCTCACAAAAGGCTGCCTCTTCCCAGGGCAGCCCAGCTGAGCTGCAGCTTACAAGTGTATTTATTGAAAGGAGTACAGCAATAACAACTGTTCTTTTGTCTCTGTGAGAAAAGGCTGCCTAGAGCCAATTATCGTTTATCACTCCAGATACACATTTTATGATCTTTGGGCTAAACCAGAAAATAGTGTAAGAAGAAGGAGCCAATTTAATATTTTCAAGTTCAATCACATCAGAAAGGATCCCTTAACTTGCATTGTATGTTGTTCAGTGTAATTGTCAGATTTTATTAATTTTGCATGTTAAGCTGGAAACATTAGGCACAGGTTTCTTCTTGGAAGAGCAGCAAAGCTAAAAACAGCAAAGCACCAGAGGAAACTGTGTTTATAATTGCTCTGTTTCCTAGTTGGACTTTGTCAGCTCAAGTTGGGTGGCAGCATGACATGGAGCGAAAAAGCTCACTTTGATTTGGAAAAGGTTGTTTGCAGGTGTCAAAACAAAGTCTACCAGGAAACCAAGGGAAAAATTAAATGCTGTGAGCCATTATTGCAGGTGTGCTCCAGTGAAAATTATCATTCTCTTGTTTTTGCCTCAGTAAACACACTGTGCAGTCGAGGCCAAACATAGCTTGGAAGGAATTTAAAATACTGTATGCTTACAATGAAGCTCAAATTAATATTTCTTGGTCCAAACACACAGATTAGAAATTATTCATCCTACTCACTGAAGACAGGAATACAATGCAGGCTGATAATGAGCAGGCACCAAGAACTAAACATGCAAGAAGAGGCATTTCTGACACTGCACCGTTGTCACCCACAGCATTCACAGTTTGTGTGCCCTGGCAGTCCCTGTCCCCAGGAGGGCACAGCACTGGTGCCACACTGGGAGGGCACGGCCAGGGCTGCACCTGCCCCATGGCAACAGCCACCAGGCTCAGCCCTAGCCAGGACCCCAAAACCTTGAAGCAGCCCCCAGCCCCACCAAGAGCACTCTCCAGTGCCAGTGAATGTCTGGGCTTGGGTCTGGGACAGAACAACTCTGGCACTGCTTTGGCCCAGGAGCCACATGGACTGGAACATGGAAAACAGCTGCTTCCAGGGTTTTCAGGGCATTGGCTGGAAAACGAACTGCTCCTACCACCGCACAGCCAAGCTTTGCATTAGGACAGAGACCGCCTGTCCATGAGAGCACAGTCTTGTATTTGCACATTTGATAGCAACACAGATTTTATCTGAGGACAGACAAAGGTCTCCAGAAGCTCTTCCAGATGTGTAGTCCATCCTGAAGTAGCAGCCCCCTCAACATTGTGGTACTGGGATTTGGAACGTTTCATGCAACCACATTTGTATTGGTACCAAAATTACTAAATGCTGGATGATGAAACATCTTCCCTTCTCCCCAGAGCCTGATATTTTGGTAAATATCCCCATCCAGCAGAGCTTTGGAGTCACCAGAGGTGGGAGGTGAAGTCGTAACAATCGAGGTGACAATGGGATAAGTTCTTAAAGAAAATCAAATAACACCACTGGATACTGAGTTAAGTAGTTTGGGGCAAATAAAACCAATCCAACAACCACTGGGATTATCTTTAGAGAAGAATACAACCAGAAATGAGGAGAAACAGTGAAGAAGGATCAAAGGACATGGCATGGGGGTCCTTGGTATGATCAAGTATGGGTGTCAATGTTCCTGCAGCAAAGACATCCTGGAAACGGGGCTCTCAACAGAAGAGATTCATTACTCCTGTGCTGCTGGAAGCCATTAATTCTCAAAGAAAATCTGGGAGCATCCATGATTTTAATGGGAAGTGCCTGGGTCCTTTACAATGTCTTGGCCCTATGAGGTGCCTGTGGAATCTGGAGGAAATGACAAATTCTACCAAACAAGGCTGACTGAGAAAATGTTCTTCACTCAAGGCAAATTAAAAATCAAAAAACCTGAGCCTGTTTACTCTATACTGCTTTAAAGAGAAGGGAACAGGCTGGAAGGAGCTGAACGTGCCAAGGAAATACTGTGAACAAGTTTCCTGTTTCCAGTGTGTGTCTGTAACCTCGAGTCTATCAGGACAATGTGTGTGCTCTCAGAAATTTTTGCTTCCTCTGGAGTGTTGTGTTTTGTTTTTACACTTTTCTTAGAAGTGGTCCAAATGTCATAATATTAAAAACTATTAATTTAATTCTTTCTCTGTCATGGCTGTGTGACGCGCCGCCCCGGTGTCCTCTCGGGCTCCGGCTAGCTCTCCGGGGCAGCGCACCGTGTGTGGCCGCTTCCCATCCCGCCTGCGCCGGGTTTCGGGGGAGTCGGTGCAGCCCGCGCTCCCTCGCAGAGAGCGCAGGACAGCGGCAATAAGTGCAGCGTCGAGGAGACGGCGTAATTCGAAGGAAGAGAGATGGGCAGCTTCGGGTGTAGGACAGAGGGTGTTTATTCAGGTCCAGGGGTCCACGAAGCCACGAGGCTGCTCAGAGAGCTCGAGGTTTTAAGGGGGGGTGGAAACCAGGGGTGGAGGGATACAGAAACCAATCGGGTGAGGGTGGGGGAGGAATTGATTACAAACACAAACCAATAGGGTTGAGGGTGGGAGTGAACCAAGGTACAGCAGCTAATGAGGGAATAGGGATAACATAACTGACAGGGAAGATTCCAGAACATGGGTATGGGTTAAGGGAGGATTGACACTCTCGTGGGTTGGGTATACGAGACTGACAGGGAAGATTCTGGAACGTGGGTATGTGCCCTGGGGAGATTGGCATTTCGCGGGGGCTGGGTGTAAGGGATTGACAGGTGCTAGGGAAGGAGGGTGAACACCCTATATGGAAAGGAGGGGTTCGGGGCAAACCATCAGGGATTACAGAACAAGGGAGGTTTTAGGGAGACACCAACAGTAATATAAAACATTCAACAATAATATAAAACACTAGAAAACCCACTACCACAGCTGTGCCATGGTTAGAACATGTTTTTCCCCAGCAAAACTCAGGAATCACAAGAATTTTATGCTGAGTTCAGCAAAACTCAGGAATCACAAGAATTTTATGCTGAGTTGGCTTCCATGACTGTGGGTTAGAACTAAAACACACACAGGGGTTTCTGTGCATGAAAACCAGGAGAAAGAAATACTGAACACACTGTGCAATCCTTTCCAACAAATATTAAACACAAACACACTTCAATTAAATGAACCAGGAGACCTGAGTGCACAGGTTCAGGGCTGAATTAAGTTTTAAGTCAGGGCTGTCTCCCTGTGTTTGCTTAGCTCAAGGTATTTAATTCAGCACAGCACACAGTGACTCTCCTGAGGTATTCATAACAGCAAATTACTTGAGTTGTCTGTAATGCTGGAACTGGAGGATCTGTCAAAGGTGTTCCCAAGCACCATTCCATGGAATCCCACAAGGACTGGAATCCCACTGCCACACTCCTGGTCTGTGCCACAGCCACTGCACTGCCCCAGTTCCATCAAGCCTAAATTAACAGCTTCCATTCAAAGAACATTCTGGAACCTTATTCATAATAAGAAAAGACAATGGTAAAAACAAAAGAAAACTTAATTTTTGCAACACATCCATTTCCTTAACTAAAAGAAAATCAGAGCAATCAAAACACATTAAACAGGGTCAAGCTTTTCTGACCCAGGAAACACAGGCCTGTACATTAACATTAACTAAACCAATGCAAAACCCTACCACAGCATTATAAAGGCACAGGGTAATTTCTGCATACTTTGACTAAAAATTTTACCTACTTTTGATATAGCAGAGCAAAAATCCAGGTAATCTCCATTATAGCCAGGGATATTTACTTCAAAACAACTTCTGGTTTTAAATACATTATTTCCTTATTTAGCTAGCAGTTTTGCATCTTATCTTCTATATATCTGCTAAAGGTTCCCTGCTTTCCTAACAGAGTAATCTTTTATCTGTTAGTGGGTGATCTTTAATTCCCACCTTAGAAAACCCCTAAAATTGTTACTATTGTAGCTGGAAACTCCTATAATACCACCTCAATGTGGCATTAGGGTGGCCAACATCACCACCACAGTTTATTATTGATGTCATCATACCAGTAATCTCAGAAAACATAACATTTCTCAGATTACACTGATATTCTGTCACTTCACTGTGGATATTCTTAATATCCACATATTAAGAGTAATATGTGATAGAGAGTAATAGAGAGACATAGCTTCTCCCAGGCTCGGCCTGGGAAAGTTCACAGAAAGAATTAAAACAATTATTATCTTATCCCCTGCACCTGGTGTTGTGAGGGATGTTTACAAGAAGGAGTTGTTCCCTGCTTGACCAATAGTGCAAGAGAAGTTTCCTAAAGACCAATCAGGTCTTAGGTTCACTATGCTCTCTATAAGAAGTGTGATTTTCTATTAATAAATGCTTTTTATGCCTTCTGAATCATGGAGTCAGTATGTCACCTTCGTCGGTCCCCTATATAACTCGTGTAACAATTGGTGACCCCCTCCATGTGACCGGACACCAGCCTGAACAATTGGTGACCCTGAAGTGTGTCTGACCATTGCTGACCTCTGATGCATGCCTGACCATTGCTGACCCCTCCAAGGGTGCAGACAAACTGGGGTGACTATTGCTGACCCCAGATATGTGTCTAGCACAAACTGGAGATCATCAGGTGATCCCTCCATCAGAGCAAGATGATCGGGAGATGTCTCTGCAGACCCTGCCAAGGAAACTGCGAGACGAACCAGACACACCTCGGGCTGACCTCCGACGTTAACCAGAGACACCTCGGGCTGACCTCCAACATTCCCTGCTAGACGGATTGAACACCTTCTGCCCTCCTAAGAGAGAGATAACTGTGATTTATCTCTTCATTTTCCTCGAGAAGATTTGTCCCTTCAGGACCACGGACAGCTGGCCTGAGAGCTAGGACGACAAAGATCCCCAGCAGAGCAGATTGTTTACGTCCTGGGGTGGACAGCTCCTTGGGGAAGGTTTACCTTAAAATGGGGAACCAACTCACTAAAGATGAGCAATCGATTCTTTCTGTACGGAGGACTCTGATGCCTCTTATGGGGATCAAAGTCTCAGATGATTTATTCTGAGATCTTTTATCTTGAGCCAAAAATCAAGGCTTTGCAGTGGCTGTGAGTGCTGTCTTTAACCCGGGGACTTGGGAAGAGCTAGGCAGTTGTTTATTGGATGCAGTCACCACAGAAAATGCAGCCGCAAAGGCTTTAGTCATTCCCTGGAGATGCATTTCTAAAGCCTTCCAAGGCAAGACCCCAAGGAACAGTGACATGACAAAGCCGGCATGTATTTCACCTGCGATCACGTTGGGAACTGTGTTCTGATCGAGCACGATGGAGCATCTCTTTCCATTTACTCCACCTGAGGCTCCAGCTCCAACTCCCTCTGCATCGCGAGAAAGCGCCGGGGAGCCCTTGCCGCAATTTGTGGTTTTGGACCCCCCACCAGCACCGAATTTCCCAGCTTTGCAAATCACTTGGTCGCATCTGCCAAGCCAACTGCTGCTGCTCTCCCCCCTCCCTATACCATGGGAGGGGGCAGAACCACCTCCGTCACTGGCCACCGACGCAGCAGGACTGAGAGAAACCACCGCAGCACCTTTTCGCCCACCGGTCGCCCCCTTCTCCTCTGCGGTGCAGGAGCAGAGGCACCGCCAGTGCCTCCTCTGCCCCCCTGCATGCTGTGCGGATCGGCTGACTTGATATCTGTTATAAATGAAATTAAGCCAAATTGATAATTTAAAAAACAGATTTTATTTCGTGACCAAAATACAGTCAGGGTAGCCCCAGTCAAAAGTACAGTGTCGACCCAGTATCGGCGCTGGGTGAACAACGCGCTGCATCGGTAAATCCACCGGCTAGCTCTAGACCGACCCTGAGGCAGCTGCCGTGAGCGGCCACCCCCCGAATGGCTCACTCTCAGGAAGTGGCAGGGGTGGCGGTGCCGGTTGCAAGCCCTCGCAGAGCGAGCAGCACAACTGGAAAGCGTCGAGGGCAGGAGGCGCAGGAGAGTCGAGGAATGGACCACTTTGTAGTGAAGTCAACCAGGAAGGTGTTTAATCCAATCGCAGGGGTCCACAAAGTGGCCCAGATTACAGGGTGTCATCAGTTTATAAAGAGGAGTGTCAACAGAGGGAGGGGAAACATATTAACCAATCATAGGGGTTTTAAGGAGGAAACAAGGGAGGGTTTACAAAGTACAGCTTCCAATGGGAAGAAGGAGGGGGGGGAATTAGGGTACAGAACCCAATGGGGTGTCGAGGATAACATAACTGACATTGAAGATTCTGGAACAAAGGGAAGGGTTTGGGAAGAACTGACAGGCTGGGAAGGCTGGGGTTAGGGAACTGACAGGGAACATTCTGGGGAAAAGGGCAGGGTTTACATAACTGATAGGGGAGGGGTGGAGGACAAACACCTTGTAAGGATAGGCTAGGGGAGGTTACATTTCAGGGAGCAACCATTGGGGATCAGGATATAGGGGTGAACAGGAATAAACCACTTAAACAAGAATAGAATTAACAATAAAATAAACTTACACCACAACAGGTGAATTCCTCACTCGACCTCTATCGCATTGAGTCTGCCAGAGTCACACCGTCGCCTCGATGCATTCTGGTTTTATACAGTTTTTGTGGCCTGAGGCTGAAGTTCTCTCGTCCAGTTCATACTCAATAAGTTTTCTTTCTCTGTGTGGAGTTGGACAAAGGGCTTCCTCAGCAAGCTGATGGGTCTTCTTTCAGTGTCCAGTGGTGGACAATGATCCTCCGATTGGTGTCTATGTGTCCTCTTTCTTTTCTCGGGATGGGATTATGGTTGTCCGATCGGTGATGTCCGCAGATTCTCATTTATGGGAATCGGGTGTAACTATCTTGATTGTCCTGAGTACTGTGGCTCCCAGTGGTTATCACCCAAGTGTGCTTCCAATTGTCCGGCAAAAATGGGCCATTTCTTGGTTGAGCCATGGCCTTTTGCCTTGCTAATTTTGGAACTAGTTTGTTTCACTCAGGTGTGCTGCCGTGGCTGCGCAGGCAATCTCTGCCTGCTTTCCAGACTTCTAGGATCCCCACTTCATAATTATAACATTATTATATTATTGATTTTAATAAGCACGAATTTACCTTGATCATCTATAACAGTATCTTTTGCAGTTCTACCACTGCAGCCTGCTGTGCCGCCCACCCTGAGTGGGGCGGCCCTGCAGTTCGCGGCTCTGGAGCCCCCCAGCAAACCACACACTGGGGCGGACCCACCGTGCAGTTTGTGGCCGCACCGTCCCCAGCTCCGCTTTCCACACCCCCTCCTGCTTCGGTTTCTGCAACCAGCCCAGCCTCCCCTCCACTTTCTTCAGACTGTCCTGAGCCGTGCTCCTCTGAGATGAAGGCTGGGACACTGACGGACACCACCAGCACGTCCCGCAGCAGTGGCATGGCCCGGCAATCGTCTGCGGGCACCGCCGTGCTGCGAAATCTAAAACTCAGTGCTTTTCTGGGACCAACATTTTACTGGGACAGACCCGCTCTTGGATGAGGAACCCGCTGTGACCCTGGGCACCTCGCCGGGACCTCTCGCATTCCCAGGGCAGACTCCAACAGAGCTGCCTCTTGTCCCATGCCCAAGGGGAGTGGGGGAGCTGTGGCGAACGGGAGAGCTGGCCCGGAATCAGCTGTGTGGTGGGGGAGGGAGGTGAAGGAGAGAGCGAGGATGAATCGCTCGTCCTGGGCAGGCATGGGCTGTGCCAAGAACCCTAAATCCAGGGTTAAATTCCATATGCCCTGGAAAGCCCCTCCTTTCTTTGCCAACATGGACCAGTGGTCCTGGACGGAGCGGAGGGAGGAGGAGGCAGAGTTCGGTCAGGGAGTTGATCCCTCCAGCCTCGTCTGTATTCCTTCGTCTCCCTGTCTTAGTAAGGAAGGTTGGGGGAAGAAACAGACCAAACATATCTGGGCTTGACGGAGAAACCACTGCAGCCCGCCATGGCCAGGGCTGAGTCCCCCACCCTGCCTGCCGGGGCTGGATTTCTTGACCTGTCACTTTTTTATTAAGAAAAAAAAGGGGCCATCTCGTCTTCGGGTCAGAGCACTGGAACATCACAAGTTAGGCTCAGCCTGGTTGAATTAAAGGCTGTTGCCATGGCTTTCCAGCATTTTTCTCAGGTGTCTCTAAATTGGGTCACTCATTCTGCTTTTGCAGTGAAATAAATAGGGCCAGGAGAAATTCTCCTTTGAAAGGCCTTTATCAAGGCTCAGCTCTCTTGGGGTGGAAGTTCGGGGTGCACGCCGCCGCCACCGCTGCTCCCAGTTGGTCGACAAACACGAGGAGCAGTCTGCAGGCCTGTGACTTGTGGCAGGGCTGGAGTCTCTGTCCTCACGGTACTGTCAGGAGGCTCCTGCTGGCTCGGTGGTCCGGGGCAGTCATCTCGCTCAGGTGCCCTCTCAGTTACAGCGAGGGTGACTGGCCTGCTTCCCGATGGCAGCTCCTGCCTCCTGAGGTCTTTCCTGTCCTGGGTACGTGGTTCTAAGGTGTATTTTGAAGGTGGCTCATTGTCCAAGAGTGGTCTCTATTCACAGATAGCTATATGATTTTAATATGCAAATATTTGCAACCCCTTCTGGGAATTGAGGAAGTCGTGTTGGGGAGCAGCAGTAGGATTTCCCAATGGAATTAGGGAGGGACAAGGGGCACAGGGGACCAAAATACAAAAGAACAAAACAAGGGAGAACCTCAACATGGGCATTTGAAACAATAAAAGTAAGTACATTAACTGGAACATGAACAGGTGTTTAACAAGAGCAGGTAGGTATACAAACAGATAAGAGATGAACAGGAATGCAACAGAAACCTTCAATTTTATCCATAACATGCAGCAGACACAATCGTTTTGAAAACTTTGCTGATGCAATTCAGACCCGAGTTCATTCATATTATTCGAGTTGTTCATATTAGATCCTGCACATTCAGGACATGACTGCATAGGTCAAAAGCCTCACGTGATTCCTTCCACCAAAGAGCACACACTCTGCAAAAGCAATTTCAATTAATGCCAACTGAGGCTCATGACATTGTCAGTTCTTGACTGTCATGAACCTGCTGCGCCTTCACCAGCTGGGATAAACCCCAGAGGCCTAAAGGTCTGCAGCTGTGGTAAGCAGATGTCACTCATCTTGCCAAATTTGTCTGACTTGAGTAGAATATGTGCACGTGTTTATTAATACTTTCTCTTCTGCCATGTGAGCATCTGCTCACACTGGGGAAAGGCTGTTGACAAGTTAGACTGCCAGTCCTTTAGCAGACTAACAAAGTTTTGTTACTGTTTTAGAATTAGTAACTGATTTCTTAGAATTAATAGTAAATCTCTTGCACAAAGAAACAAGAAGACTGGATGCTGGTAAAAAAGATGGGATTGTAGAGAATTCAATGGTATATGTTGAGAATCTCTTTGGCCATTCTGTGTCAACTTCTGAGTGAGGTTTTGATTGACAACCGATAAACCTCTTGAGCTGTGTTTGTTCTCCCTTCTGCAGAGGGCCCTGCAGAGGATTGCAAACACAGCTCTTCTTTTTTCTGTAAAAAGGGGCAATTGTGGATATTTTTACTCTCTGGTAGCAGAGGGAAACAGTTTCTCCCAGGCTCAGCCTGGGAAAGTTAGAGAAAGAATTAAAACAATTCTTATCTTAACCCCTGCACCTGGTCTTTGTGAAAGACGTTTATAAGAAGGAGTTATCCCCTTCTTGACCAAGGATGTGAGAAGTGTTTCCTAAAGACCAATCAGGTCTTGGGATGCTCTCTATAAGTGTGGATTTCTATTAATAAATGCTTTTTATACCTTCTGAATCATGGAGTCAATACGTCTTGGTTTGAAATGGTAAGTGATGCAAATTGTACACGCTTCGGTGAAACACATGTTAAAGTTGAAAAACCCAAGTACTTCCTCTTTTTCCTCTGGGCCCCAACAAGGTAACATCCAGACAGCCCAGCCCCCCACCTTGGCTGGGCTGGGCCCCTTTTCCCCTGGGCCACCTGCCAGCACCCACCCCTCATCTCCCCTCATCAGCTGCTGGGAAAGAAGNGTAAAAAAGATGGGATTGTAGAGAATTCAATGGTATATGTTGAGAATCTCTTTGGCCATTCTGTGTCAACTTCTGAGTGAGGTTTTGATTGACAACCGATAAACCTCTTGAGCTGTGTTTGTTCTCCCTTCTGCAGAGGGCCCTGCAGAGGATTGCAAACACAGCTCTTCTTTTTTCTGTAAAAAGGGGCAATTGTGGATATTTTTACTCTCTGGTAGCAGAGGGAAACAGTTTCTCCCAGGCTCAGCCTGGGAAAGTTAGAGAAAGAATTAAAACAATTCTTATCTTAACCCCTGCACCTGGTCTTTGTGAAAGACGTTTATAAGAAGGAGTTATCCCCTTCTTGACCAAGGATGTGAGAAGTGTTTCCTAAAGACCAATCAGGTCTTGGGATGCTCTCTATAAGTGTGGATTTCTATTAATAAATGCTTTTTATACCTTCTGAATCATGGAGTCAATACGTCTTGGTTTGAAATGGTAAGTGATGCAAATTGTACACGCTTCGGTGAAACACATGTTAAAGTTGAAAAACCCAAGTACTTCCTCTTTTTCCTCTGGGCCCCAACAAGATAACATCCAGACAGCCCAGCCCCCCACCTTGGCTGGGCTGGGCCCCTTTTCCCCTGGGCCACCTGCCAGCACCCACCCCTCATCTCCCCTCATCAGCTGCTGGGAAAGAAGGGTGGTCGCCACGGGCCCAGAGGGAGCCAGCCTTGCTAACATCGGGCTGATCTCCACACGCCTCCCACAGCCCAGGCCCAGCCGAGCCAGCCAGGCCCGCAGGAGCAGCCCAGGGACGGCGCGGGGATTTTACCCCATGGCAGCTGCCGCACTAGATCAGGCAGCTGAGACCAGAGCGGCCCTGGGCTGGAATGGAATGACCAGCCGCAGTTCCTGCCACAAGGATCACAGGACCATCTGCAGGCCCTGGGCGAGATGTTAACCCCTTCAGTGCTCCAATCCTCCCTCCAGTGAGAGACAGACACCAGATGAAAGCAATCTAAAGGAGCCCATAAAGACATCAAAGTCAGTGAGGAAGAAGTCAAGTCCCAGATGGGAGGGATGAGAAGATGCCTTGATCTTGGAGCTGAAATCCTCTTGTGAGCTATGGAGAAAAGATTTTTTTTTCCCTATAACACATGAGGCTATTGGGGAGATGAAAGATTCAAATTTGAGCAAGGGTCTCCAAGCTGAAGTAAGCAGATGTTGAAGTAGCTGTGATCCCATGAGAAGCTGAACAGAGAGAGAAAGGAGTGATGAGATCCTGTACCCCCAGGAGACAAGAAGATCTCTGTTCCCCGGGATGAAGATGATTTCTTTGAGATAGATAATTAAAACCTTTGCTCTTTTAAACAGCTCATCTTTAAAACAGTAATCCCAAAGTTGACACGGGCCATAAGCACAGCTGTGGGAAGGTTGTGGAAATGGGAAGGGCTTCACAGTGGCGATTTTTTTTCACGGGCGGCGGCCATTTCGTGAGGACATTGAGAGCCACAAGAGAACTGTTTTTTCCTCTTGAGGAGAAGTCTCCATAACCTTAACAAAAGGGACTTCTCCCCCTGAGTGAGCTGAAGAAAGACTATTCCATAGGTGATAAGCTGACTGGAAATTTTAGGTTTTGTTTCTTTACATTGTCAGTAGAAAAGAGAAAGTTGTGGAGAGAGGAAAAGTGTTCTGAAAGGTTTGTTTTAATTCTTATTTTTCCTTCTTTTAGTTAATAAAATAATATAGTTAATAAAACTTTATTTATACTTTCTTAAAGTTTTGAGCCTGATTTACCTTTCTCCTTATCCTATCTCACAGCAAGAAGAGGGTGCAGTAGTGATTAGCCAGCCCACCACAGTCACTNTCTTTACATTGTCAGTAGAAAAGAGAAAGTTGTGGAGAGAGGAAAAGTGTTCTGAAAGGTTTGTTTTAATTCTTATTTTTCCTTCTTTTAGTTAATAAAATAATATAGTTAATAAAACTTTATTTATACTTTCTTAAAGTTTTGAGCCTGATTTACCTTTCTCCTTATCCTATCTCACAGCAAGAAGAGGGTGCAGTAGTGATTAGCCAGCCCACCACAGTCACTCCTTCTTCTGTCCCCTACACCATCGTGTAACAATTGGTGACCTCTGACGTGTGACAATCGTACCCCCATATGGAGAGATTCAGAGGTGCCATTTGCCCAGAAAGGTTTTCCTGTCCTGGGAGCTGCTTTTTGTCACGCATCACAGCAGAGAAAATGATCTAAAACCATCAAACCCCAGCTACAACAAGTGGACAACCTGTGGCACATTAAAAAGTTGAAATGTAGTTGAAATGGCTTTAAAATGTATAGTTTAATTATAAAAACACAATTTAAAGCTCACATGAGGGAAGCAGAGGCAGGCCCTTGGAAGATGCTTTCAGTTCAGCAAAATTTACTGCAATTAAGATTGCAGGAATAAGCTATAAAGAAAGTTCAGTAGTGCTTTGAGGTCTACATTTATGTCCACTACCTTTACATATATTTTTATTCCTGGTAAGTGCCATGAAGCTGTAACAGCTGTCTCAGCCTCCTCAGCACTGGGCAGTCACAGCTGCAGAGTGGGAGGAAGGCAGCTTTAACTGGGTTCACTGGTCCCCAGACACACTCTGGAGCTGTGACTCATGACCCACATTTAGTAGACTCAGACTTTAAAAAAGCTTAACCCATATGCTTTAGGGTTTCATACCAAATTCTTCATTAAGCATAACAAAAAAAGTAATCATTTTTTGAATATCCATGCAACTGCACAGTGTAAGCACAAGAGCAGCCAACATCACCCTGCAAGACCTCCCTCCCAGCAGGGCCTTTGCTGTCACCAGAAAACAGTTCTGAAAACAGAGCAGGCCTTGAGTTTTGGGCCCTGTGAGCACATTCCCACCTTCCTACACTGCTCAGGCACATTCACAACTGCATGAAACTGGATTTCAAATGGCCTCACCAGCAGAAAGCATTAGAAGTGAAATATCAATAACATTTTCTCAAAAGCAATTGAGTGTCTCAGTTTATGGAGTAGAACCTGGTCATTAGATAATCCTCTTCGACTGAGCGTAGGACTGTATGGAAGTTTAGATGAAATCCAAGATAATCTCTGTTGTTCTGGTCCTGAGGCTTCCTCAGCAGCATTTCAGGACACCAATTTTGGTGGAATTGCTTAGAACCACCTTGAAATGGGTTTAGCAGTAAAAATGATGGGGAGGTACAGGAACTAAAGCAGGTGAGTCTGCAGACAAGGACTGTCTGCAGAGAGCTAAACATTGATTGCAGGGAAGAAGAAAAGGGTAAAAAGCTCCTTATTGTGTTATCTGGTTGTTTCTTTTTTGATAAGTTTTTATTTGGTTGCAATTTCAAAAATATAATTAGGAGTCCCCAGGCAAAACTGAAGAGGTGGAATACTAATGGAAAATTTGAATCTTCAGCATAAGAAATCAAAAACCTTTGAATAGCCTACATACACATCATACACATCCATTATTTAACACTTGAGACCAATTCAAATGGAATATTTTCTTACCACCCAGGTCTCCATTGCTTTCCGCCTTTAAATCTTTTTAGCATTCCATTTCTGTGCCCGCCTGTCCCTGTGAGAGACATTATATTGGTATGTTTCATGTTTGGAGAGGCAGGAACAGTAATCTAAAAACTCTGGGTTTGGTCTGTGATAAGTATTGGGCAAGTGGGATGTTTCTGTCCTCAGTTTATTTATTTAGGTCATGGCCCTTACAAGCAAAGTAAAATAGTCCTGGAATGCTCACACAGAAGCTCCTGCTGCCTCAGAGTTATTTCACTTGCCCTTTTTGTTTCTTTCTTTCCAAGGACTGCTCCAAGATTACTAAAAGCACCTCAGTGCTTTCAGGCTGTGGTTGGTCTTGAATGGAACAGATATTTTTCAAAACCAGTGTTAAATATTCTGTGATTTGATGATTCTCTGACCAAACTAGTGACTCAGAGAGAAGGATTAATTCATGCTATTGTCCCTCACTGGACTCCAGTCACAGATTTTATTTTGGAAGATACCCTGATATTACATAACATCTCATGGATAAGAAGGAAGCTCTCCTCTTTAAATGTCAAAGCTCATGATGTGATGTGGTCTGGACTATATACATTAATATATACACATACATTTGTAGATATACTTCATCCATAAGCCAGAGACATTTAAACTGATTGTCCAACAGAAAAGTCATCAGTTCCAGCCAGGGTAATGCTCCTTGGAAAGTTGAGAAAGTGCCACTGACCATTTATCCTTTATTTCAGGTTTAAGAGAAGTGTCAGGGCTGCCACTGACACCCATCATAGCAGGGAGGGAAGGAGAGGCAGAGGAGATTAAAAAAAATGGAAAAATGAAACAGGAAAAATGAAGGATAAAAATAGAATAAAGAAAAGAAATGGGAAGTATAACAACTTCACTGCAGGTGTGAATTGCTGTTCCTTGGTGTTACATCTCAGTAAACAGAATAAATGCTTGGTGGTGTGTGACTGCTTTCCAATCAGTGAGAGCAACGTGCTGTGACTGGTAATGGATCATCCCTCAGCCTTCCTTTCCATGGGGAAAAAACAATGGCAGTGATTATGGCAGTGCTTGGACTGAAAGCAGGATGGCTGCTCCATGTGTGAGTCAGAAACTCTCTAATCTCATGAGTTAAAACCATCACTGCAGTTTAGGCTGGGTTTCATGTGTGGTTTGCAGTTTGATGCGTTTGTAAAGAATACTCCAGCCATTAATTAACCTTTCTCACCCCCTTCCAAGGGAGAAGCTCTGCCCTCAGCTTTCCCCACAGCCTCACTTGGGTTGTCACTTCTGCCTCAATGAAATCTTTTAGCAGAAGCAGTGTGTTCCCTGACAAAGGCAGGCTAGAGAACCACAGCTGATGGTGTCTGCAGGTGCTCTGTACTCTCAGTTCATGATTCTGAAAAAAAACCAGATGAAACTTGTACAAGTACTGACATGCTCAAAAAAGCATAATATGCAGTAACAGTATAAACCACTAGCTGCAATAACAAAGATATTGCAGAGGGCTTGGGCCCTGTTCATCACAGAGGTTTTTGCTGACAATTTTTTTTTTTGTTTCTCGTAGTGGCAAATTTACATTTCCTCTTGGAAGGCCATTTCTTTTACTGTGAAGATCTTCATCACGGCCTACAATGGTTACTGCCAACTCAGGTTGCCAAAAGGTGACAGAAAAAAAAAAGTTTGTGTATTTGATTCCTGCAGGATCCAGACACTTGAACAGGGGTCAAAGGAGGCAGATGTAAGTTGTACCTGAATATTAAACAGTTTATGAGCTGTGCCATCCCTTGCCATGTCTGCCTTGTCCTCACCTCAGTTTTTAAACCACTGAAGGCAGCAGTTTAATTTCTTCTATCACAGAAAGAAATTCCAGTTACTGCAGAGTTGAGTGATATTGAATCAATGTCAAGTGCTCAAGTTCTTTCTCATACATCAGCGTGACAATTGAAAGAAATGGAAATTTTCTTCTTGTGATCTCACCAAATCCTGATCTTGTTTGAGGGCTGCAAGAGCCGATTTTGTGATTTTACTGTCGACTTTTGAGTCTTTCCTAGAGACAACACAGCAGAGCCATTGCCCTAATCCTACAGAAAACTTGGCAGTCAGAGATCTGCTGGGGTAGCAGGATACTCTTGCCTAGTGACCAATATTGTCCTGCTCTCCTTTTATGTCTGCCCGGTTTGTTTCTCTGTGTCTGTAAGTCAGACACAGGATACATGGGAGAGCAAATGCAATTTTTCCATCATGGCAAGTTACTGCCTCAGGTTGCCACCTTAGAGAGCTAAATTGGATGTAAATAATGTCACTTAATGTACCAAATAACATTTATATGCCGTAAAATCCTCCCTTCAGATACTAACTGCCTACTCTCTTTTATAGGCTAACAATCAGCAATTAGGGCACAGAACATCTGGGCTTCCAATCGCTCAGTAATCATTTAAATCAAAGAACAGATCCCTTCAATGCCTCCGTGGGTCAGAGTGGGGAAGAGAAGCCCAAAGCAAAATATCTGTGGCACACAGAGAAGGGCACACTCTGGAAACAGCTGATGCCTCTTATCCAACATTTACTAAAGCAGGGGAGGAAGCTGAGCATCCTGATGATTCATGTGGATAAATAACCTGGTATGATGTAAAGGTTTGCACATCTTCATTACAATAAAACAGCACCTGGTGCCCTTTTGTTGCCATCTGCATGCTCAAAATAATTTAATCAGCATTATTGGCTTGGAAGATAGCCAGGGAGTCAAATTATTCACTGGATGGGGATGGTGCAGGCAGGAATTACAAGCAGGTTTTTAAAGTCTGCTAACAGAACTTTCCCACATGAGCTCACAGCTCACTGGGGATGGAAGGGAATGGAAGGGAGTGGAAGGGAGTGGAAGGCTCCATATACCTGTGGAGCTTCCTTAAAACTGCTCCTTGAGGTACCTCTCCTACCCAGGCTTCCCACGGCAGACAGAGGATGCTGCAGCCATTTGTCCCTTACAACTCCATCCTCTGTTGGCAGCACATCTGTCCCAAAAGGTTCTGCATGTCCACAGTTCAGATTCCAAGTCATTTCATGAAGAAATAAATAACATATTCTAATTAAAGCAATAACTTTTCTGAAGTTCTGATACACTTCTGCTCACAGACCTTTACCATGAAAAGTTATTTAAAAGGAAGATAAAGAAATAGCAACAGATTGAGAGGAGGACCAGCACTACTCCAAATGCTTATGGAAAATTCTCCAATGCTTTTATATTGGGAGCAAGCTGGATAGAACTGAGGGAATTAAATTTCACACCAAGGAGCTGCTCTTAGTAAACAATTTCTCTTCAGAAATTGTGAAAGACAAACTTCCTTCTTATAAATTATTTTCAGTCACTTGTTTTCAGTCAGGCAGTGGTGGTAACCTAATATGGAGGCTCTTTAGCACCTGGAATTCCACCTGTATGGATAGGACAGATGGAATTCAGGCCTTTCTGTTCCTCTCCAGCTGTCAGAAGCTGTGAGCATTCAGAGACACAACCTCAGAAAGCACCATCCATGGGTGGTGGGACCGTTCTGTCCCTCTCCCTTGTGATTGCTGTTCCATGGAATTCACCTTTCAGCAGTTTACAGGATTTTAATCAAGGGCTAAATGGTGGGAAGAGCCCCCGAAATGTTAAAACCAAGATTTCATTGGATTTACAAATATTAGATTCATTAGATGGGGGAAAAATCAGGAAGTGCACAGAGGAGGTGTGTTGAGTCTGGGATCTGGCAGCTGTGGTGTTCCCCCTTTTTCCCTATGAATAAATTAGAGAGCTGTGGAGCAACTCTGACCCCTTCCCAATCGAGTGCGAGTCAGACATTCATAGACATTACAGAGTCTGTAAAATTGACTTACCTTTTCTTTCCTAAACACTATTTTTCATGAATTACTGCTCCATCTGCTTCAAAATGCATTGACCTGAAACAGGGAATACAAGTGAGGAGCCCAGAAGCAATGTTTCATGTTCATATAAAAAACAGTGGAGTGAGGCTATTTTGGAATATAGAAAACCAAAAATCATAATTTGGGTTTCCTTCCAGTGCTCTCCTAGCAATCACTTCATAATAAGAGATGCATTTTTATATTCCAAATCTAGTTCTGTAGTTCAAAACTTAGTGCTGCCTTATCCCCTGAAGTATTTGAACATAAAAGAGATCTAATATGAATATTAGCCTCTCTGAATAAAATATAAACAGCATGATTTTTTTTTAAATTGCTGAAAATCCAATTGAAAAGGAAAGAATGTTTAAGTAGCTGTCTCTCATAACACAATGTAATTCTAAAAATTTGGGGGAATCAGAAATAAGCTTCTAGTGAATGTTTCCCATAACTGTGAGCCTTCCTTTATTAATGCAAAAGGTTATTTACAGCAAATGTAAATAGAAACAGAAGAAGACATAACAACAGAACTCTTGGATATCCTGGGGACAGTTTGCTTACACTGAATTATTTTAATGCTCCAGCAGGAAGCAAGAAAGGAAGGAAGAAAAAGAGAAATGCTTCTTTATTTTGAAAGCATGGCTCCACTGCCCAGAATGAGGATGCAACTGAGCAAACCTTCGTCAGCATCAGTGTGAGCAGGCTTATTTACTCCAGCTGAGGACTGGGACAATAAGTAATGCATGGAAAAGGCTTGGATACTGGTGGACTATTGAAATTTCATTGACCTTTTTTTTCTTTCGATTTCTAAACAATACAGAGTGGAAACAAAAGGACCACAGTCTTTGTTGCCATCATGTTCTGCACAGGAAACTTGTCTCTCTTCCAGCAGCTCCACAGGAATTACATAGAAAGATGCTCTTCCTTGTTTGTTCACAGGAGCTCAGACACAGTTGGGGAAATCTGCCAAAGATGGAGCTGAATTTCATTTTTTTTTTTTTTTTTGGTTGGTTGGTTGGTTGGTTTGGTTGGTTTGATTTGGTTTGGTTTGGTTTGGTTTGGTTTCCCCTCTGAAAGGAGGGGCAGTCTCAGGCAATGGTCCCTGTCCAGCCCAGGTAAATCCCACTGCCAACCCCACTGTGTGCAGGTTTCCAGCACTGCACTCATCCTGCCCTGCACAGAGCCACAGGTGCTTGGAAATTAAATCCTCTGAGCCAAATTAAGGTAAATTTACAAAGTGGGATTCCCACAACAAAAAAGCACATGGTTTAGATGACCTGAGTCTCTAAACAATCATGAACTCCAAGGTGAAATAAATGCACCAAGGGAGGATTCTCGAAGTAAAGCAGGTTCAGAATTGCTCAGGAAACACTGCCAGATGCACCAGAAACGTTCAGGTTGTACCTTGGCCAGTCAGGTGCAGAATACAGCCCAGGCTGGTTCACCTGGGGTGGAGTGGAACATCTGGACTCAAGGCTTTAGCTCAGAAACAAACAAACAAACAAACAAACAAACAAAAAAAAAACCACCGAAAGTGGGATCTACTTTGAAACTGGAAAGGATGAATTTATAAATCTGTTTATCTGTCTCAAAATCCCCCCATTAATTTGTCACATAGCAGTTTTTGTGCCGTAGATATTATTCAAGGTGTTTTGTTTGTTGGCCATGTACTGTGTTTTTCAAAATAACCTTTGGAAAATCAAAATAGTTTTATGTTTTTATATGAGCAACAGTGAAATTTGCTGCTATTTTTTTCCCTGTGGTCACTGACATCTGAAGGTTAGCACCACCAAATTTTGTCACTCAGTTTATTGACAGGTCTGGCATGATAGAATTAAAAGCTTGGATGATTCACTGATGTTCTACATTATCAGAAGCAGCCCTGTGTAATAGGAGGGAGCACTTTTTATTCCCATAACCATGACCATGACAACTGCCTGTAGGATGAAGCTGAAGGGAGAATATGAATGAAGACTTTCAAATAAAGTTTTATATGAAACAGTGTTTGTGTCTTGAAAGCATAAGGTATGTCAAATGACACAGGAAGTGATGACAAAAGATTTTCTTTAATATATTTTTCGTATATTTGTAACTTTATAGACTGTTAATACATGGTTATAACTTCTAATACTTTTCCTGCCCTCTCCCATAGTTTTAACAAATCCTTACTAACACATTCTTGAAATTCTGTTTAGCCTTGCCTTCAGTCTAGCAAGAACACTTTGTTTTGCACCGTTCATCATAGACGCAATAAAGTATAGGGCTAAAAGATCAGGGGGAGGGATCCAATGGGGCAGAACCCAGGGGGAAATCACCTAAGTAACTGCTCTTCTAACTGGACAATATTTGATAAATAAACTAATCAACTAACCTTATAAAAATTGCAGAAATACTGTATCACGTGTGCATATTGCCATGCTGTTAACCATGAAGGCTTTCAGCTAAAAACTTGCTTTTATATTATCATTTTAACAGTGTTTGGAAAGGTTTTGTGCTTTATTCCAGGCAACAGAAGCACTTCTCAAACCTCACCGTTCCTAATGCTGGCTCTAGAAACCAAACTAACATTTTCAGACCACATTAAACCAATATTCTGAGTCCTGCTATCCACAAGGTCTCTGGCTTCAACAAGAATTGTTTAAGGGGATTTTGATAGAACAGGCCTGGGAATCATCAGAGAGTGATTTGCTCCTGAAAGTAAAGATAAATATTAAATATATAAGCAGCTCAGTTTTACCTGCATGAGCAGAAGATGCAAATGTGTAATTTGAATCCAAATCCATCAGCACCCACCACCCACTCCCAAACAGCAGCACCACCGTGGGGTTTGCCACTTCCAGCTGATAATACTTAATAAACACGACTTACATTAGAGAACAATGAATCTCTGCTGTCATGCTAATTAAAAAGCCAATATTACATTACTTCCTCAAGGGCTCATTTTATAATTTTTAGGATTATAGCACATTGATTAATTTATACAAGTTTTTAATCCCCTAGTATTTAATGAAACCTAGGAACTTGGGAACATATGCATAATTCAGATTAGTATAATTTTATTACATGGGAGAAAAGTTAGACTGGTCATGTGCTACTTCATGTAAAAAGTGTCTGAGCTCACCAGTTCAACCATCACCCTATTAACCATTTGCATCGAAAATATTTGAGCCTAAATTAATTCTGGGTTTATTAGATTACTTTTCATTTTACTAAGGATTCCAACAAGCATCACTTGTCTTATGTGCTTGTCAACTGCCTTTTAATTAGCTGCTGTGGAACAACTGAGCACAGTGGGAAACTAATATCTGCTCAAGTTATCTTCCACAGTATTTAGAGTGCCTTGGAAACAACGCTGTCATTACTGTGCACAGCCTCAGAGTTCCCCATCCTGGGAGATAAAAATGCCTGGCTGCAAGGAGAGCTTCAAAAATGCGTTGCAGATAAACACTATAGCAAAATTAATTGTTGAGGATAAAATATCCTACAAAGATAAAATGCTGAATTGTATTTTAGGCTGATTTGCTGGTTCATTTTTACAGCCTCAAAAATGCATCTCAGTCATTTATTAGACCCACCCACAAATCATAGGCTAAAAAAAAAAAAGGAATTTTCTTTTAAGACTTCTGCACACAATGTAAATATCTCAAAAGTTATGGTTTCAGGAAATATAATCCTAAGTATAAACCCCAGCTTTCTTATACTTCACAAGGGGGGAACAAAACAAACAAACCCAAAAGGAAATACAAGCACTGAATTTTGAAGTTGTGTTTAACCAGACCTTATTGTAGGTCAGGGACAGACCCAATTCTGGGCATTAATCAAAAGAAGCAGAACATTTTTGGATGCTCAGGGCTTGTTTCCTGATCGAGTGATGGCTAAAAAGAAACATCCCTGAAGCCCCAGCTCTCTACAAAGTGTAGATACAAAATAAGGAGATGGATTATTCAGAGCACTGAAGATTATTACAGAGTGGGGCACAGTTCTATTTAACAGCACTTCCAGAGTCTGCAAATATTTCAGTTGGGATGCTCTAAATTGTGAGGCATTAAAAAAACAGGGGAAAAAAAGTAAACTTGCAGTCACAAGTACAAGCTGAGGCTTATCAGTGAATCTGCTTAAAGACAAGATTTATGAACAATCCCTTAACGACATGCTGCAAAAAATATTTCCTTTTTTTTTTGTCATCTGTTGGTTTTACAGACCAGTTTTTTCAATTTTCTCTTTCTCTTTCATTTTGATTTACCAGATTAAGATTATAATAAGGAATTAAAAAAAAAAAAAGACGCATGTTGGTTAATTAACAATTAGGATTGGGAAGTGCATTGATCAGTACTCTGAGAGTTTGGGATTTGCATTCTTCATTACCTCACTTTTCTTTGGCAGCATTCACCACTCCCTTCACAGGGCTGTAACCACCTGAACATGGCATTGCCCAGGTGGGCATAGGCAAAGTCATTTACTGGTGCATTTATGTTTTCCAAACACGGGAGGCAGTGGAATATAAACCTCTCCTTGCCCCTTGCACAGGCCCAGCTCCACAGTGTTGTTACTCAGGAGAGCACCTGCAGTGAGACAGGAACAGCTCCTGTGTTGGTAAAGGTGGTAAGGTGTCACTGCTGGGTGATAAAAGCTGTTCCAAAACCTAGTAACTAACTGGAGTTAACAGACTATTTAAAGACAATTCTTTTTTTCCCTGTTTTATAAAAATCTAACACTGACAGCAATACTAAAAATTAGACTTTGGTGTTAAAAAGTACTCAGACATAAAATATTTGTCACCTCTCCAGAGCCTGGGAAGGCTGTGGGGAGAAAAGGCCCTTATTTATTTCAGCTCCCTACAATTATATTCATTTTCTAAATGTCTCTGAAACTTGCACTGGGCTGTCACGTTTCCACCTCAGATAGCAGAAGATGATTAGGAGTATGAACAAGATCCATGTTTTTGGTTGACAGTGAGTCATGTTTTTTATTTGCTCAGTGTAGAGAAAATGATAATTTTGGTCTCAGATTCTTGAGGAGCCTAGACACAGCACAGGTAACAAGGCTTCCATGGAACAGCTTTTAATTGCTTTTTGGTCCTTTAAATTCACAATATCTAGAAAGTAAAAAGAAAATCCTCTGTAATTTTTTCTCATTCTACATTTTCCAACTGCAAAGTTAAATGAAAATAATTATTTCTCAAAATAATTCTTTGAAAGACAGAATAAGCAGAAATAATACCTGAGCAAAGCTATAAAACCTTTTATCACCCACCCACACTCACAGAANGGGGCTGCCCAGGGAGCTTTGGAGTGCTCATCCCTGGAGGTGTCCAAGGAAGGGCTGGAGGTGGCACTCAGAGCTCTGGGCTGGGGACAAGGTGGGGATCGGGCACAGCTGGGACTCCATGGCCTGGGAAGGCTTTTCCAGCCTCAGTCATTCTGTGATTCTGTTTCTAGGGTGCAACTTACCCAACAAGAGTATCTCCTTGTAGACTGCACAACCTCTCTCTAATTAAAAGATTATTCAGTATCACTCTTTAATTTCCCATTAAAAAAATACAGAGATGCTTTTGTAGTGCTGCTTCTGGGGCACCCTGAGCATCCCCAGAACCCCCTGTTGCCACTAATGATCCTCTCTTTTGCTGCTCCTTGCTGTGCAGCCACTCCCAGTTCCCCCCAGATCTCAGCGCAGGCTCTGCTTCCCTCGGAGCTGTGCGACAGCCCCTCACTGTGGGATCCTGTGGGGAACGGAGCTGCTCCCAGCCCACCCTGCAACAGCCCAATCCCTCATCCCACACTGAGCAGTGGGCACAGGTAACCCCTCCCCTGAGCACACAGGACGTGTCAGCAGCTGACAGCGTCTTGGCTTTAGCCTTCCTGGACTGAAACACCATCTCAAGGGCAGTGACACTGGCTGTGATGTGCAGCCAACACTGCCCAGACACTCCCTGCCACAAGACTCTGCCCTGGTTGCTTGTAGGTTTCTCCACTTTAATTGCTCTGACTGACATTTTCCATTCCAGGCTGATGTCTGCCGCAGGCTTCTCTTAAATTTCAGCAAAAAATATTCAACTTCTTTAGAGACTAGTTTATGTGGAAAATGCACTGTTCTTACCATGGCAAATTTTGCCATTTTATTGAAACTCTGGTACCCTCTGCTTCACAGTAGTGGCCTGATGTTTTACATAAGTTAATTTATAGGGAAGCTGGAAATGTTATCCAAATGTAGACAACTTTGAGTTTGTGGAGAATCACAGATAAAATGCTTCAAGAAGAGGGAATTGCTAATGCTGCAAATTGAAGCATTCAGAAGTCAAGAGTGGCAGAACTAAGGATAAGCAGCAGCTTTCCCCTGAACATAGACATTGTGATTACACATCATCCACCCTTGTATTTCATAATTCAGAAGCCCAGGTGTCTGAATTAAGGTTGCATATCTTGCATTTCCTAAGTTCCCAGGCTTTTGTGTTAGTTGTTTTTTGGCAAACTATCTCAGTCTTTTAAACACTGGTTGATATTGTTTTGTAGTTTGCAATAAAAGTAGAGCTGAATGCCACCTTTACTTACTTCAAAACACAAATCTAGGATTCTCTACCTAAACTCTGTTGAAAACACATAAAGGTTTCATGCTAAAAAAAACCCTAACACAGACGCTTGATCAAACAAGGCATTGTTGGGGTGGATTGCCTGGGAGGGCTTGTACAGCTGAGTTTAGTAACATGAGGGATCCTGTCTGAGAGCTGTGTTCAGCAGGAGGATCTCTAAATGATTTATGAACAGCTGAATCAATAAGCAACCACTGGTGTTGAAAATGTCTTTTGAAGTGAGGTATCCCAGTCTGCTTTTACAGTGTCTGCCTGGAGTCCAAAATAAGGAAACAGGTTGAAGATTAACATCTCAAAAGTCTCTGGAGGAGCAGGATTTCCTAAGGAAGTCTTTCCTAGTCATTTAACAGCTATTGCCCCTCAGACAAAGTTCTGTTGCAAGAAAATTGAAGTGCCATGATAAAGCCGTGGGATTTCAGTAGCTCGGGAATGCAGGAGTTTCCAGTCTGCAGCTGGGAAGTGCTGGTTATGCTGGCACAGATACAATCATGGAATCACAGAATGGTTTTAGTTGGAGGGACCTTAAAGCCCATCCCATTCCACTCCCTGCCATGGGCAGAGACACTTTCCACTGTCCCAGGCTGCTCCAAGCCCCAGTGTCCAACCTGGCCTTGGGCACTGCCAGGGATGGGCAATGTGTGCCAGGGCCTCCGCACCCTCACTAGGGAGAATTTCTTCCCAACATCTAACCTAGAATTTCCCTCTTCCAGCTGGAACCCAGATGCAAATAAGATTAATGTCAAGAGGAAATGCCAGCATTTTGAAATGCTGAAATTTTACATCATGCATAATTGTTTGCTTGGATTCTGGATAAGGAATGTCCAACAAAAGCCCCACTAAAAATATTAGAATGCCAAGAAAACTTCCTTTGCTGTTTCCCATTTAGAAATGCCACAGATGCTGGCAGGGAGCTCCAGGGGCTCTTTGGCTATCCTTGGGATACAGGAGCAGGCTGAGAATATTATTTCCATAGCCAAGGACTCCCCACACACACAGGTGGTGCAACAAGCGCTCAGCAAACTGGGGTAAATCCAAGGCTTTGGGGCTTGCTGGTGAAGAGAAGAAACCTGATGTTTCTTACTTCAGTGAGGGGTCCGAGAGCGGCTGGGTTCACTGTCACAAACACGAAGAAAAGCTTCTTCAGCTTGCAAGACTGTTAATGTAAAACTGGATTCAGATTCCCAGGCTTCTGGGCTACAAACCTGAGGACTAAGAACCTCTGGCAAACGTTATCGCAATTTTATCCCTTAGCTGTAAGTTCTGAGAAAGGGTACAGCAAGATCTACCAATGCACACCTCTATCCAGAGCAATCAAAGTCAGAATTTTGGAGTCTTGATGTTCTGCTAAGAACACACATAAAAGTTGCTACCAGAAGTGGTATCACTCCACCATCAAGAGTGACAGAATAGCAGCCTCACAGAACTAGCAAATCTGTCATGTAGTCATGGGCTTAACCAATAACTGTAACAGACATCCTTCGAACCATTTTATGTGATTGAAAAAGTTGCCAAGTGAGATGCCTTGACCCCACCATGATAATTCTGTTCAAAGCCACATTAAGTGCCAGGTATGGGAACATACTGAACTTCACTGACTATCAGCTTCACAGATTAAAGATTTCCTCTGAATTCTTTTTTTAAGGGAGAGATAACACCAGACATCTGGCTGAATTTTAACATTCCTTAGGAGAGACTTGACAAGACAACAAATTCACAGTTAATGAATTCAAAGCTCCATGAATATAGAAGAGCTCAAGCTCTGTGAGGATGATCGTTACCTCCAGAGAGCTCAGCTACAGAGCAGGAATGCTTTATTTTGTCAGGAAGGCTACCCAGCTATGTCACCAGAAAGAATCAGCTGATTTCCTCTGGGATCACCAGTGGTTCAGAAAAGCTCTGCCTAGTAAGGATAAAACACACCGAAAACATAAGCAAGCAACATAAGGCTGCTTATCTTCCCTTTCAATGAAGTTTCCAATTTCTCGTGACATGTCAGTGATGGATGCAGAGTTTTTAAAAGACCCTGTGGCAAGAATGAAAGCACTCAGAGGATAAGAGAAAAGGAAAAGCTCATCATTACTTGCAGAAAAAAGCTGGCACGCAAAGAAGGGTCTTTGACTCGATGTCTGATCAAACTATTCCAAATGGCAGATGGATCCCTGAAAACAGGACTTCTGTGCTGCCAGCAAGTGCTTTTGCACTAGGACCTGGAAACAACAGGAAATAAACCAGGAGAGCTCAAAATGTCGTGGATAATGTAGGCACATGTTGTAATTAGGCTGCATGAACGTTACCATAAATATTGCCTCTGGTCTTTAAAGCCGTTTGCTGTGGCCACACTGACTCACCTTGCCATGAGCACTCCGCAGACTGGCACAAATATTTATGGGAAGCAATTTAAAGCCATGGAAACAAAACCCCATCTGCCTGGACGTGTTCCCTGCATTGTCCCCAGAGTCAGGCACTGTAAAGGAACAGTGCAACCATGCCCAGTGTGACACAGACGTCTCCTCCTGGGCCTCTGCCACGGGCACAGAGGGCACAACCCAGCCACTGCTGGTGTCCAGGCAAGTGCCAGAGCCTGCTGGGCATTGCTTCACAAAATATCCCTGGACAACTAACTTGGAACAAGTGCAGGAAATTAACTGATGTGGCAAACAGGGATTTTGGTGATTTTTTGACAAAAATGATAATACCGTTCGTAGCACAGCGGAGTTTAGGACACCAGATAGAGCAGCACTCTCCACCCCTCCTTTCAGAACAGGGAAAATGGCAAGGGGAGCACCTGGAACACTACTAAATGTCTCCCCTTCAGCTGTGAAAGCACAGACTTCCACCCTGTCCTGTCTCTTCTGGACAGCAATGGGTTACACAGGGAGCAAAGAGAGAACCAGACAGAGATGTCCTGTCCCCAAAGGTTTCAGCTACTCTGTGTGCACACATCCCTTGACAATTAAAAAAAAAAAAAAAGCAGGAGCTGTCAACAAGATTATTTCAGAGGAAATCAGATAGTAGAGCATGAGTAATTACTTCACCAAATCAAGTAATCTCTTTAATCTTTAAAGGAAATTTCAAAGCTGCCTTTCAGCAAGCTTTATTTCCGTTTCCATACTCAATTTAGGTGTAAAAAGTGTTAGATTTTATTTTTAGGAAACGCATAGAAGGACTGAACTCCTAAGACCGTGTCTTGTTGGGTGTGAAGAAATTACTTAAGACAAATTATAGTGCTGTCATACTCATACCTCATAGTTTAAAATAAATCTTGTCATCTAATTATACAAGAGCTTGAGTCTGTTTAACAAATTTCTCAGAGGTATTTGTGTGGCACTCCATCTCCCTTTGCCTCTGATTATAGTCTATCATTTCAGTCTTTGCCTCCTGCAGCTCTCAGTGTCTCATTGTGGTGTTTAACAGGTTGCATTTATCACATCTCCTCAGCTGAAGCAGTTAAAATCATGAAGCCTCAGCACAGTTCTTGGCAAATCACAATTAAGGAATTATTTAAAAACAAAGGCACCCCAAAATGGAATTTCTGCTCCCACACTAACAACTTTCACAGCAGGAAACTGGGACTCTGAAAGCAGTTTTGATGTCCCGGCCACAGGTCTACTGAGAAAATTAAGGGAAAAGGAGAATTCCTCTTGTATTTTAATTCCCATGCAATATTATCAACATGTCAGGGCAAACTTGACCAGAATCAACCAAATCATGATAATTATTTTTAAAAAATATAGTCTGCCAAGACTGTCTCTTCCCTTCTTGCTTGTCAATGAAGTCAGATCAATTGTGAATTGTTCAAGAGAGTCCTCACTGAGGCAACAATAGGGGCAAGGAACTGTCATCAGATAAAAATTAAGTTAAGCACAGCTCCCAAGAAGGTGCTACAGCAGCTTATTTTTACAGTGTTGGAGGGACTTCATTGACCAAAGCATTAAGACAAATGTAAGCAATGCAATACCCAGTCTCCAGAGGGAATGCCAGCCCTTCAGAGGCTGGCAGGGGTCTGAGTGACCGGGCCTGACTTTGAGAGATGACATCTCACAGATGTTTTTTACTGTAAACCAAGAACAACACTTCTGGCTTAACCACCTGATCTCCATAATCTGGTTCCTTAGTGCTTCGTGGCTGTGGACATCTGCTCACACACCCAGAGCTGGAAGGCTGCTCAGGCCTCTGAAAACAGGTCCAGTGCTGTTCTCCTGCCCAGGTATTGATAATTCAGGTCATTTCCAGTTCTCTGGGCAATCTCCTGAGATCCAGCTCTGCCCACAGGTGCTGCAGGAGATGCTGTGCTATAGCTTGGCTCATGTGCTCATTATGGGCACCTTGCTTTTGTGCTAAGCTGTAGTTGACATCACAAGCTGCTAAATTCCATTTTGATGCAGTTTTGAGGCATCCCCTCAAAACTCAAATGCAAATGTGCCCATTTCATTAACCAGTTAGGAGCATTTTAGCTCATATGGAGGGGACCAGCAATTTTTAAAAGTCAATTATATTTCCTTAATTTTTTTCCCCAGTATTTTTGGCTGCTTCTCTTCCCTTCAGTGGAAGACCTGCAGCTGCTTCATCACTTCCTTCAGACAAGTGTGACACATTCCTGTTATTGGACATATTCTGCAGGTATCTTACTCATGATACCTTTCCTGATTGCATTCAAGAATATCACTGTTGAATTCTGTAGTTCATTTCATCAGAAACAAACTGAACTCTAGTTTTAGTTCTTTGCTATTGGGTTTGCAATATTGAAATTTAAACCAAAACCTGAAAAAGAAGGGGGGCTATCACAGCCTCAGCTGTTTAGTTTACAGTTTAATATTTCCATCAAAATCAGATTTTGATGCATATATTCATCCTTTTTATTATACAGGATATAATTCAAGATCTTTTAAAACAGCACATTTATTCCAACATTATCCCAGAATCAGAAGTAACTGTGGACTTGACTTATCAAAGTAATTCTCAGAATCAGAATAGCATCAAAAAAGAATAAATAAAATTCACAAGCAGCAAGCTTTTTCCTACTATTTCAGGAATTTCAGGAATTTTGAACAAAAATAATAATTAAAAACAAAAACTGAAAAGAATCTGTGTTTTTTCAACAATCGATTATTCCTCAGTAAATTTCTTTTGTTTTTGAAGAAGAATTTCCACTGAAGTCCATCTCCATCTTTGGAAGGAGTGAAAGCCCTTTCAGAACAAGAAAGATTTGCCTTTCCCCTCTCTGTTCCCTGCCCCTCCAAGAGACATTCTTGTTGTTGGCAGTGATGAAAGAAGCTATTTGCTTGTGACAGGAACAAGAAAATCTTACTGATGAAAAGCAACACAGCTTTTCTGTGTGTTTCTTGATAAAATCAATAAAACCCAAAATATGCCAGTCTCACTTTCCATTTTGAAATGCATTGAACAACCCCAGGGCAGAGTGCTATTCCCTCATTATTCTCTCTACTAGTCTTCAAATAATGCTATTTGGGATCAATGATCACCTCAGACATGCTAATATAAGCCCAATTTGTTTCCATAATAATTGGCATGCTGCTATTTAGTGCACTGTAAATGGCTGTATAAATAAATCACAGATTCTTACAGTGGCTGTGTGCACTGTAATTTGTCTTTACAGAGTTACTACTGAGAGATCAAGTTTTTATCTAGTCTTAATTTTAAGCATTTAATTACATTAGTATTCACAGTATAAAACATACAAAGCATCTCAATTATCATTGCCCTTCATGAAATGAATTAATTTAAGTCGTAAACCCATTCTCCTGTAGAAAAGAACATTCAAGAAATCACTGTTTAGCTCATGGACTTTCTGGTGTTTTCTTCCTGTCTAAATGAAATATTCTCACTGTACCCTTACTGGAGTGCACAAAATGTCCATTTATCATTGTTCTTTTCATCAGCTTTTGAGTCAGAGGAGTGACCACTCATCTACTACTTCATTTAAATGTCACTGAAGCTTTTGGGGGGGGGAATTCTGCCCCATCAGAAACGGTACCCATCCTGAGAATCAAACCTGTAAAAGCAACTCTGGCCTTCACATCTTGCTGAATTACCCTTTAAAAGGAAACTTTTCTCAAATTGTTGCCCTCTGTTTCAGCACATTTCACTTCCAGAAGCTGTGCCCATTATGGGGAAAAAACAAAAGGATGCTCATTCTGCATCAGCCCAGGCTTAGGAGGTGCTGAATTTTCTAAGGGGGCTGATGAATTATGTCTAAGCTGAGGAGGGAATAAAAAGAAAGTTCCTTGCCTTATGCAAGAAAGAAGAAGGGATGAGTTCTAATGGTCAGAGGGAAAGTTGTGCAAGACCAAACAGAACTGGTGGAATGGGTGCAGGAGGGGATCAGGGAGGGCAAAGGCCAGAAGGTGGAGCTGGCAAGGCGGCAGCAGAGCCTCAAACACCGGCAGGGAAACCAAGAAACAATATTGGCAGAGAGGGGCTGAGAAAGGAAAGAGGATAGAAAAGGATTAATAATTCAAAGCTGGCTTAGAGTGGCTTAGTCTTCATGCTCAACACATGGACAAAGGCAGTGAACAGGGGTGGCTCAAACGAGATCCCAGAGCCAGGCACAGAGAGCACTTGTCAGGTACCGTAGCGTGGGGTGATTCCCTCTGCCTTGGGCAGCTCATGGAGAGGATTATCCAGGAAATAGAAAAGTTTGGTCACCAGCAGGCTCTGCACCACAGACATCCAGCTCATCCTCCTCCAAGGAGAGCATAATTGTCACCACCCAGCTCGAAATCCCCTTTGGATGGTGTTCCATGAGGGAGGGGCATCTGAGCCAGGGCAGCCTCACGGGAGATGTGGCAGCTTTTCTCCTTGGCAGGTGTGAGGAAATAATGTTCTGCTAACCCTCTGTGAGGAAATAATGCTCAGCCAACTCTCTGCTCACTGTACCTGAGATGTTTTCTCTTAGTACCATAGGGTTAACCCAGGTGTCTCCACATGAAATGTATCTTAGAGAATCTTCCACTGCTGTCCCCACAGAGAACACGCTATTTTAAAGCACACCCATCCTATTTCTTATAAAACCCCTCGAAGCAGCTGTTTTGCCTCTACCTGACTGAGTTTGCTGACTAGATATCTTATGTAGTCCATAAATAGAGAATGATGTGAACCTGATTTATATTGTGTGAGCCAAATTCATATTCTGCTGGCCAAAGGATTCACTTTCTGTCTGGCGACTACTGGGGATGCATAAAAAAACAAGACTCCTGCAGGTGCCCCAGGTGATAACAATCTCCAACCTCAGCACCAAAATCACTTGGAAGTTTCAGAGGTAGTAGCTGAATTGCTACAGAAATCATTATAATCACAGGTTTGCTGTTAGCCTTCCAGAATTTTTAACCTAAGCAAACAAGAAATTCAAGGAAAAATAGCAAAACAAGCTCACAAATAAAGCAGCTGAGAAGTATGTCCCAAATTATCTAATTTTTTTTAACTGTGCTAAGTCGTTTCCTCATTTCCCATTGTTCACATGCCCTAGCCAGCCATAAGAATGATAGAAAAAGAAAGTGTCTTCTAGCTATAAACGCCTTCCACAGTTAAGTGCTGAAAAGAAAATATGTATACTAATTATCTCATCATTAAGTCACTAATTATATTGAAAAAAACTGCAACACATTGATTTTCTTTTTTTCCCTTTGCCCTTGGAGAAAAAGTTTGTATATAATTATCAGTTTCCCTAACTCTTTGCTTGCCCTTTTGTTTTCATAAGGAAAGAAACTCTTTCATCTGTCTGCAAAATTGTATGGCAATGAGATAGGCTGCAGGAAACATGAAACCCAGCGATGGCTCAGGGCTCTGGAGAAAACAAGCAATATCCATCCCTAACCTCCTCCTGACCTATCCCTGGCCTTAGACAAACAAGTTAAACATTCAATTAGTAGAAAAGAAATTAATGTGCTGTTTATTAATTTGGAGGAGGAAATGCAATGCTGTGCATATTAATCGACCTAATGTGCCTTGCATCCTCTGAACTCCTCCTGGATAATTCCCACCCTGTCCCAGACACTCTGTCCTGAGAGGCAACGTGATGGCAAAATGTCTTGCACACAGGTCTGTGCACATCTGCATTGCATGGAGGAAATGTGGAATTGATTTCTGTATTTCAGTATGTCCTGAACCCACTTTATTTATCATAGATTGAAGCTCCCCAACTCATTGATATCCATTCCTTGTAGCTTGTTTTCCAGGCTGTCTTCCCATTCTCCCTCACTCCTGCTCTTTGCTTTGGTCTTTAACTTCCATCTCTCTTCTGATTTACACCTGATTTACAACCTCTCTGTTCCAACCTCATTACACCAACACCTCCTGAGCCCGCTGCCCCTGGAGCTGCCCGTGGCTGCAGCGCTGCCCTCGGGGCTGCTCGGGGCAAACACCCCCAGAGCTGCTCCTGTCCCGGCTCTCCTTCCCTCGGGACGGGCTGGTGTCCCTGGCTGTGATAGATGGGTGGCAGCAGTGGCACTCGGTGCCTGGGACACCGGCATCACAGCAGTGTGGTTTGGGGCACAGCTGGCAGCAGATCAGCCCTAGAATTCCTGTCTGCTCCTGATTCCCTGGTCTGATCCTGTTGAGCATCCTCCCCGGAGCGCGGGGCAGAGCACAGCCAGCACCAGCTTGGGATGGAACCAGCCCGGGGCAGAGGGTGGCAGGAGACCGGGCTGCTGGGCTCAGGGACCTCAGCAAACGGGCTGAAAAGCACCTTGGGAAGGTCAAAGTTTGCCTCCTTCTCTCCACTGCAACACTGGAAATATAATCTCAGTGCATTCTGAAAAAAAAAAAAAAGAAAAAAGAAAACCAAACAAACAAACAAAAAACCCACAAACAAAACTCTACACAAAACTCTACACAAAAATTTTCACTCCAAAGAACAGAACAAACTAAAACTTTGGTAAGTGCCATGTAAGTCTCTTGGCATTCTAGCAGCATTGTACCGGGACTGCTTAAATTAAATATGGATATTCCTGATTTGTTATTCCATTGTCTGACCTTGAGAATATGTGATCACCACACATTCCCAAGGTCTCCACAGAAACCCTCTTCCAATCTGTTGTGCACTGTTGAAGTTAAGAAGTTGAAGCTTGGTTAATTAGATGGATGAAAGGAAGGGACACAGAAATCTAAACTCAATAGAATTCATTTCTGGAGGTCAAGTGTGCATTAAAATCAAGAGCTTACACAGCTTTTCAGGGTATTTATTCAGTATTGAGGCTTCAGTGGGCAGGCAGCAACATCCTGTTTCAGTGATATCCCAGGAAATGCAGGTACTTCTGGAATTACACCACAATTTACATTGGACAAAAGACAGTTTTAACACAAATATCTCTGTCACCTGGTTGGAATTCCAAGTGTCTGTCAGCATGAAAGAGAAGCTGAATGAACAATATAGATTCGTTCCTTTGGCCTGCAATTAGAATTGAAAAACTAATCTTGTCCAGTTGGTAACTGGGATTTGAACCATCCCACTTGTTTTCACACAGACAAGACATACTACAATTAGACTGGGCATTTCATGAATTCTTCTCAGTTTTGGATTCAAAAAGAGCTTAGGAGCTCTACCTAAAACAGTGAGAATTCTATACTGAGGATTCTGTTAGGTTCTGGACTAAACCGACTGCCCCATTCCCTCAGCAAAGCGAGGAAGAACACAAATCTGACTGCAAGAAGTTAAATACAGCCATGTACTGACATGAACAGCTTTCACAGCAAACAGGAGATCTTCTTACCAGGACAGACAAATAATAAAATTGTGTTTGTTCTTTCCTGCTGTCTCTAGGTGTTCTCTGTGAGTTCTAAGGCCAGGTTTCACTGCATCACCTGTGATGGACACTGGGCTCTTTTGACAGAGATGTTTCTGCTCCTCTGAGCCATAAATTGTTATAACACCCAAGCTTTTTTTCAGATGTTTCAGCTGCAGAAAGCATCATCCCAGACCCCCAGCCGCATGTTTCCCTGCAATTCTGTGATATGCAGCCATTGACTTCACTGCTTTGTCTCTAATTCACATTTCCTTTGGGAGGAAGGCCTGAGGACCGTTTTTTGTGAAAACAGATTGTATTAGCTAAATTTGTGTTTTTCTCCAGAAGACAAAAAAAGCACTGTGGGTGGTTTTGTGTAAGTGGTTCATGTTAAGACCATTTTTCTTATAAAGTTCTACTATTGTAGAAAAGTGGAGTGGTCTTGCCTCAAGTTTGGAGACAATGATGGGTTAACCAGAACTAATAGCACAGACAGGTTGGTGGGGAGCTTCACAGAGTGTTTGTAACAAAGAGCAGGAACATGGGGTTCAGGAGATCTAAATCTGGAACATTTCAAGTTGACATTTCATTTGTTTGTATAAATCACTGTGGAGAATGGTTGAATGCTTTACCTTACTCAAGGTAAAGGAACATGTAGATTGTCACATTCTGAAATCCTGAGTAAGAGTAATCAAATTGTCTAAACAACATGAAGCAGTCTTATTTGTTGCTCTCCTACAGCAATTACAGTGGCTGGTTGGTAATTTTCTCAATGTAGAAACCTCACAAGCAACAGAAATCTTTTGTTTCTTCATAATAAAGGCAGACATGGAAAGAAAACAATAGGTATTTTAAAACAAAACTTATTTGCAGGAATATGCTGTCTGTATCAACACCTCTTATTTTTCAGAATATCACAGAGCCAAGCACTAAAACACAAGGGTGTGATTATTGTCAGAGCATTTTATTGCTATCTTTTCTCTTGAACAAAGTTACAGTTTGGGAAAATAAGACGTGACGAGGCAGGAAAGATGGAACTACTTCTGCCTCATGGCAAAATTGACTTTAATGGAAATGCATTTTTGTCTATGTGATACTAAAAAATAAGGTATAAATAGAAAGATGAGGTTTTCACATCTTGGCTACAGATGAAACACATCTCATACAGCCATGAAACTACACTGGAGTTAGTGCCAGGGAAAATTAATAACAGGAACAAGTGATAGCAGGAGCACTGGAACCAGTGAACCCTGGTTTTGTGGGTTTAAGTTCTGTGCCTGGATTCTCTGGTGTTTAATAAAGCAGAAGCTTGGCTTGCTGGTCTGGAGCCCTGCCTGCTTCAGCCTTTGCCTCCATGGTGCCATCAAACAGCCTTGGCTACTCCCAGTCTGCATCCGGAACATCTCTGGAACCTGGTATTTCTTAGAATCTTATTATTTTCTTACATTTAGCTCAAGTTAGCTAAGTGGATACCTAACCTTCACTACCCCTGCCCCACACTCAGGGTGAGACACTGATCCTTCAGAAGTGAGACTGAAAATTGCCTGCAAGGCTCATCCCCAGCTGAGAGGAGCCTCCATCACCCCCTACCTCAGGACTGCATCAGCCTCTCAAAGGCTGCTGCGGCATTTTTTTGGCTGCAGTGCTGACAAAGCCCTGACAATAATCAGTTTGCTATGGTCATGAGCCCAATGCTTATCTCACAGACCCAAAGTGCTTCATTCTTTCTTCAGTTTTCACTTTGTCTGTCTGTCTGTCCACTGCCTCATCCTGGCTGGATTTGGACTGCAAGCCCTTTGACAGAGAGATCACCCTTTTACTTCATTTGTTTGTTCAGCAAGAGCAGAATCCTCCGTGTCTATGACCAAGATACTGAACACTGCATTTGCTCAATTATCAGATAATTATTATATTAATAAAAGGACAGCTGAGCAGGATACTTGTTAGACTTGTACAGTGCTCATCCCTGACCTGCTGTCATTGATGAGGGACTGTCAGTTGTTCCAACACAATAAATGAGGTATTATTCGTATGACAAACAAATCTGTCAGACCTCTTTACAAGCCTGCCCAAACTGTCAGTGTTTATCCAAAACCAACCACTGCTTAAAGTTGGCAGACTCGTTATTTTTCATGTTAATATGTGTACCAACTTGAGGGTTACCAGGAAAGCATTGCAGTCCTCCCTCTGCAGATGGAGTGGGGATTGCAGTGTGATTCATGGCTCATCACCAGCACATTATTCAAAAGGCCCCCATAACTCATTTATATCAGTCAGCAAGTGCATTTGACTTGACAGAATCATTATCCACATTATCACCAGAACTCACACATGGACCTCTGCCTTTGGAATGGATATTGGATTTGAAATCCCTGGACACCACTCAGTCCATTCCTGTGTACTGCAGTCACACAGCATCCAATGCCCACCACATTCCCTTTCACACATCCAATCTTGGAACACTAATTTTTGATGGCTGTTCTAAACCATCTAATACTCAAGATGTTACATCTGTTTGAAATGCCCAGTGGTAGAAGAAAAAGCCTCCACATTATGAAGCTTAGCCATACTATTGTTTGTAGTGAATTTAACATTCTATTCCACCTTTGAGGCTAATTTTATTTTTGGCTTATTTTATGCATACCATTGCATTAAAAACAAACAGGGACAAAGTTAATGCTGCTTCTGTAACTTATTTTTCACCACTTGAACAAAGTGGTTGTGTATTTTCATACCTTCTCTTCAACACTGCTCTCTATGGTGGATCAGACTCATTAATCCCCCTTTTCCATGTGTACAAGGCAAATTCTGGCTATAGTTATTCACAAATATACCTTTGTTTTATAACACAAGAATATGGTGTTGTAATATGAGACATTGTTTTGTTGCTGAGTAAAACTCTCCAAAATCAGAATAAAAACATTATTTCTAAAAACCAAGTTTCCTATAAAGAAGAAGAACTCAAGTTTTTGTCTGGCCTGTGAGACTTCAGCTTCCACTCTCATAAACACTTCAAACAGTTAAATATTGAGATGGAGAGGTACCAGAGGATGAAGGTTGTCCCCCTTCTGCAGTTCAACAGGTTCCCTTATTGCTTTAGACCACAGGAGAGGACCAGGCATTATAAATAACAGTTCATAGGGATATAAATTTCATGCTAACACATTTTTCCAGACAGCCTAGTAAAGGTAATGTTATCTTTGAGCAGCAAGAAATAACTAGACAGACTTAATTCCCCTTAAGGCATTACTCACATTCTGTTACCAAATTATGCAGTGCCTAAAGAGAAATACAGACAGTCAGTAAAGATTTGAGAGATCATGTGAGAAATTACCTTCAGATGAACAACTAATTCTGGTCCTAACTAATTTGCACAGCCTCAGTGGTCACTTTTCTGCTGCTTTGGACCTTCCTCCTGCTGCCTCTTCCAGTGATAGAAAAAAAAAAGAGAGGTGAAAAAGAGCCAAGTTCATTATTCATAGTTCTGAATGTCACAAGATAATTTCTAAAATGCAGATTATCACATCATCACTTCAGCTTCTAGAAACTCATTTATTTCTGACCTGTTTTGCATTTCTGACCTGCTTTGCTATTTATGTAAAAAGATTAATACTGTTGCTTTAGCTGCCACCACTCCTGTGTATCTGTACCTAATATATATTCCAGTTTCAATTTATTATCATGAACCCTCAGATTATAAAGATTTTGTTTCACATGAGAAGTTTTATGCCCCTATTTTTTTATTTATTGTGCAAGTTAAACTATACAGGGACTCAAGTAACTGTACACATATTTTCCTGGAATAACCATAGCAACTGAACATACCCCACACTGCACAAACCCAGTTCTTGAACACCATCTCCCACTAGATCTTCTTTAACTAATTCACACGTCACCAGGACACTTTCAGTGCCGGGAGAGTCTACCTAAACCCATGAAATTCAAAGATATCTCCAGCACAGAGCACTCAAATAGCACCTGAACTAACCATGCAAAATGAGACCTCTGCTCATTTCTGGAAAATTGTAATGATGGGAACTAATTGTTCATTTTTTCTGTTAATGTCTATGTAAACAGTCCTGACTATGACTGACCTGAGTAACTCTTTCTGCTTTTAATTTTTTGTGACATTCAAGAGAGGCTCAAGAGAAAAACCCTTCCTGATAACAACAAAAATTGCAATGCTGCCTTCATGTGAACCTGTTTTTTACAAGACTGAAAAGGTTTTTCTCCTGTTCAAGGTTATGCCCTTACATCTGGCAAAACCAAAAGAGAATTGCTGAGCAGGTTGAGCCATTAGGATGAAAATCCCATCTTTTGAGCAATGCTGATATCACTCTATTGATTGAGCAGCGCTGTGTGATTTACCTGTGTTGGGTTTAGTTGCCTGACAGACTAAATCCATGCCAATCAAACAGCATTTCTTAGGAAAAATAGCCATTTGAAATTAAATACTACAATACCATATTTTGGTTGTCTACAGAAGCAGAAACCTAGAAAAGTTGATTTTAGGAACTAGGAGGAAATGAAATGCTGGAACTGCTGAGTTAGAATCCTTTCCTAGTTGCCAGCTAAGGCCAAGGTGCCCCCAGTTCCTGTGTCAGGGTGAGCTGCTGCAGGGCCAGGACGGATGACAACGACGGGGGGAGTGGGAAAATTGTCCTTTTGCATTAGTGCCCAAAGCCTCCCTGTTACCTGAACACGACAGTCTCAGCCAGAGAGCCGGCTTGGCTGCCTTGCTAATTAGCTGAAATGACAAAGGCTGGAGGTCAATTAGCCCAGCAGGCAAAGGCTAATTGCACACTTGTCTTTGGGAGCCCAGCTGGGAGAAGCTGCAGGCAGTGGCCAGCTAGAAGTGCTCTGCCAAAGCAGGACAGGGGACTTGGTACGAGGAAGGGGAGGAAGAAAGGAGTGGGAGTTATTGCTGGGTTTCTTTTTTCCTACTTGTGGAGTTCAGTTACACTGGGAGTTGAACTAAGCATGACTCATCTTGAAAGATTATTTTCAAATGAGGTAGATTCACAACTCAAACCAATCTAATGTCAGTTCCTCTCTGCCTGAGGCAGCTGAATGTTGAATGCCTGAGGAGAGCTTCCACCTTCACTAAAGTGTTCTAATCATCATTTTTTCCTACTTTAAGAGATTATAATCTTTCCATTTTTTTCTTAGGCAATAAAACATTTACTGGAGGAGAAACTATAACTTGAGTATTCCATTCTTATTATGTACCTGCAAGATTTATTCTCAGGATCCAGACTAACCCAAGTGGTCTGGACTTGAAGAACAATTAGCAAAAATCCCACAGAGGCAGAAAAGGGTCTCAGAACTCTGATTGTTCATTTAGAGTGAAATTGATACAGTGAAACCATTTCAACAGAAGGGTTTCAGAGCACTGAAACCAATATCCTGCGAGTCTGGTGGGTTAAGCAATAAATGCTGGAGTACCCTAAATGCTGACTTGTTGCTTTTTTCCCTTGATCTTGGCCTTGACATCCTTTTCCAGTTGAATTTATTTGGCAGGCTCAAGCAGTCTCAAGCTGAACAGTACTTCATTTTTCCAGGATTTTGTTATCCAATGCAGTTAAACATATTTTGCCCCACTGTATTCTATATACTTCTCTTCTGGAGTTTGTAACTGTTTTATTTGCCTGGCAGGTCCCAGACATCAGCAGAAGGATGGAATTGTTTCCACAAGAGCAGGCTCTTCTCTTGGGGATAAAATTCTTGGGATGTTCTGGGAAAGGGGCATTTTCGCATTTCTGCTGGGGTTTCTGGCTGGTTTGTTCTGTGGAGTTTTTTGAGTAAGGCTTCACCTGCATTGTTTTGCATCAAAACTAGGTGTCTCTGTTAACACCATTCCTTTGCCTGTTGAAGAAGCTGAGGATACTGGGAGTCCTGATCCCTGTTCTGTGTAAAGGACAGATTATACATTGTAGTTTAAAATCAAGGAGCTTCCAAGTCTTCAGTTTTGCCTGCTGAGAGTTTTTGATCAATTCAGCATTAAGCATGGAATGGCCAAGGTTGGAAGGGACCTCTGGAGTTAACAGCAAGGAAGAAATGCTTTGTAAGACCTGTCAGGTCTCCTCTTCCCTTGTTTTCCTGTATGATTAGCAAAGTTCAGTGCCTCCAGACTGGCATGAAAGTGTTTAATGTCAGAGCTTAATAATACAGCATACATTAAAAGTATAAATACAACATTTTTTGCAGCTTAGAGAAAATATTTGCCCAAGACAAGTTAAAACCATGTAGCCATATGATCAAACTCCTGTTTTGCTGGATATAAAATGACCCTGTAAAGCCTTCTGACATTCTCCTTGAAGCTGAGGATTGAGGCTATGACCTTTGCAAAGCCTTCCAAAGAGCTTCACAGGCAGCCAACTCTTACAGAGAAAGTTTCATTAGATGCCAAAGACTTTTTTGATAAACATGATGGCACAGTTTCCCTCTCCCATGAAAAATGGACAAAATCAGTTCTTGCTATTTGAAAGAAACTGGTGTTGGATCTGAATTACTTCAGAAGATTTGTTCTATAATTTGAATCCAACCTTCAACACAGGAAGTTTTAATTTACTGCAAGGAGGGGGAAATTACCATAAGGGTCTCAGAGAGGCTGTGGATTGTCCATCCCTGGAGTTACTAAAATATGACTGGAGAAGCCCCAAGCAACCTTTTCTGGGTGGACCCACTTTTACTAAGTTTGGGCTACCTCTAGAGTCCCCTGCCAAACTAAATGATGCCACCAGCTGAAGTTGTCACCTTTCTTCCTCTGCATTTGCAGCATCAGGAAGGGAAAATCTACCTGCAGCTGTTGAGTTGCCAAGGATAGCTGAACTGCAGTAAAGGAATCTGTCAAAAGGAGGACAGGACAGGATGGGACAGATCTGAAACCTGAAACTTGACACTACAGATGGCAACTGTCAAAAAGGGAGAGGTTTCCACCCAGCTGGAAATAGCTGTAGTACAGACACTGCAGAGAGGTTATCAGCCTCCAGAGTAGCTTTGACTTCATGCTGCCACTGCCAAAGTGCAATCCTGTTTTGCCAGCACTTACATACATTTTTTAAATTTCTCTTTCCATAAAACCAGGAATAAGTTGTTACCACACTGGAAACAAAAGGGAGCACGGGAAGGAAACAGAGTCCAAATCTCTGTATGATGGGTTTGTGGCAGAGGGATTTGCATCTGCTGCTCAGGCGCATCCTGAAGGCACAAACTCACCCATGCCTAACACACACCACCACATCTCTGGTGGGGCTGCATCTTGTGGTTACTGAAGAAGGAAAGGAAGTTACCACATGCTGCAAGTTAAACAAATAAAAGTAATTCTGCTGCATATTGGGACTTAAACCTCCTCCCTGTGTTTGTCATTAGGATTGGATGAAGCATTGCCTGAAAGCAGAGCCCTGCAATGAGCAGAAAGGGAATCAGCCCATTCTAAACAAACACTGCTGAAGGCCTCAAGCACTGTCTGCAAAGTAACTTGAATGCTTGAGAAGGCATTCCTGTGGGCTGCTTGCTTAAATAGCAAAAGAAAACAATTCTCAAGAAGAAACGAAACAATTTATTTGGTAAAAGACAGCATTCAGTAAATAAACTTATGCAATAGCACAGCAAATAATCAGGAAGATCACAATGTAAATATCAGCTCTCTTTCTGTTTATTTTCCTCACTTTCTGAGATCTCTTTTCCTCTCCTGAAGCCTTTTTTCCATTCTTTAGTATGCACCAGACAAAGCCTTAGATCCCTAGGCTTTGGCAGAGAAGCCATTTCTGTTAAGAGCATAATTTTAGGTTCTGTCAGCCCTTCTGTCCTGAGCATGCCAGCCTAGAGCCATTAATTTCTGCAGTCATTTTGGATGTTTGATGGTCCTTTGTGGAGGCTTCAGGCAGCCCCCCAGGCAGTGTTTCCCTGCTGATGGCAAAGCCCCTGTGGAATTCCTTGCTCCCTGCTCCCTGGTCAATCCATTCCATCCTTCCCCATGCCATGGCACTGAGATCCAACCTGCCTGGCTTGTGGGAACCTGGCCAGCAGCCACCTCAGTGACACTGCTGCTCCTCACAGCCTGGACAGGCTTCTCCTCCTGCCCTCACTGATGGGCTGCCAACTCAGGTTCCTTCTCATCGTGAAGGATATGTAACTAAAGGCTCTTCCCTCATTGTTTTTTTTTAGAAAAAAATGCTTTTATCAATAAGACACTGTCATTAGCGGTACTATCCATCTGTATCCACGTGTAATTTCCCTAGGTAGGAACCATTTTCCAGCTGGGGATTGCTGGAATGTGGTTCATTAGAGCTGCTTCTTGCACACCAGAGGTCCCTGTGTTGGTGGTGGAAGGTGATTACACCAGCACTGCTCCCACTGACAGTCACAGCTCAGAGCAGGGACACACACTCACTGCTTTTGTTAGCATTGCTAATTGTGAAACAGAGGTGACTGAGGAGCAGTTTTGCTCCTTCGGTTAGTTCTACCCCAATAAGTCCAGTGAGAAAGGCAGAACAAGAACCAATTCACACACATTGGAATAATTACATAACTGCTGTCTTCTAGAAAGAGAATCACGGCTCCTCAGGGGAGAAACAGTCATGGCCATTTTTGCTCAGTGAAATGCTTGTGCTAAATTCAGCTGCAAATTCTATTTTCCCTCTGTCACTGCCCCCAGTGGTGTTCAGGACAGCCCTGCCCATCACCAGGGCAGGCAGGGCACTCAGCCCTCAGCTCTGTTCACAACAAGCTTTAGAGGCTGACCAGAAACACACCTGCCAGGTGGACATCTGCACGGTCTAGGCAAAGAAAATAACTGAAAAATAAACCTAATATGAAAACATTTGTGTGAGGAAGGAATTTAAACACAGGGAGAGGCCTCTGTGTTTATTACTAGGCCTTGTTTTGCCTCCCTGTTTAACTAAATCTCCTTTGCATGTCTCAAAAATATTCTTTGAAGAAAGATTATAAAATGGGGCTGCTCTCACAGAGCAAATTCCCAGGCCTAGTGGGCTAAAGCCTGGAGAGGAGGCAGAAGGAGCTCCATCAGAGGGCAAACCTGGTGCTCAGGAGCTCTGTGAAGCCTGAGTGCAAAAGTGCAGGACTGCCCTCAAGCACAGCCAGTGTCTACTGTGACACTAAAAAAACGAGGAGATTCAGCTTCTAAGAAGGCTGTTTGATGCTCTTAATCCTGGCTCCAAGTTCAGGATCCATGGGGACTAACAGGGCTGACCCAGCTGGTGCCAGGGAGGTCACCAAGGCTGAGGTATTTCAGGGCATTTCAGCTCTTGCTGGAAAACTAACCATGAGATTACAGAAATATTTGATGGTTCCTTTTCTCACTTAAGCACAGAACCTATTTGCATTCCAGTTTTTTCCACATTGCTTTGCCATCTGTTAAAAACAGGGAGGTTCCCAGGAGTTTTGCAGCAATGGATGGGATTCTCTCACACCAGTGCAAAGGCAGGACTGAGAAGTGTGAAACTTTCCCTGAGATCTTTAGGACAGCTCTGATCCTCACAGGCCCAGCCTTGGGATCTACTTGACTCTCCTGCTTTGTCCATATGATCACTGCAACCAGACTTAACTGGATGGGGAAAAAATGAAGAGGAACTCTTCAAAAGTTTTGGAACTGTCCAGGGTTTGTTCTGGTTTTTTGTTTGGTTTTTTCTCTTTTTTTTGGCTTCAGAGCTTAGTAGCACAAGAAGGAATTCCTGTAAACCAGAGAGGTATGGCAGATTCAGGTTAAAAAAAAAATCTTTTTTGGGTTCGACCTTATGAAAGTTGTATAAAAATGGACAGTTGTCCTTAAACCTCTGAGATACTGTCTGGCACTGAAGCCTGGGACATGGATCCCGAAATCCCGGGCCCTCAGATTGCCACAGGAAGCAGAAATGCCCTGATGTGGAAACTGGCACTGAGGGACAGAACCTCCCTGCACCCGAGTTTCCAGCTCCAAACCAGCTCCTTTCCAGATGCACACACATCTCCGTATTGTGCTTTAAACATGCCCAAAAGATAAACTCAATGTCTGTGATTTCCCTTTCGCTCCATAGCTGAGTCACAGCCATCCTTACACAGCACATCCACTCATCACACAAACAAACAAATAAAGGAATGAAAAGGTGCGAATCAATCAAGCTATTTCCCTGAAGACTCTGAAAGAAGAAAGCAAGAGAAATTGTAGAGGATATTTCTGTTTGAGGGGAGCTGGATATTATCATGATGGGCCCAAGCAAACATATAAATATCTGAGATGAAAAGGAAGAAGAGGAAATTAAATGGATGGAAACATTTGTGCTGTCAATAAGACGAAAGAATAAAGCCATGGGTGCAACAGAAATTATTATTTAAATTAAACCCATATCCTCAGTGTCATATTTACTATCCTCTCCACCAACCTGGGCAGGCCTTGCACTTCATTTCTCATGTGACAGCACTGCCCACTTGAACACTGGTACAGATATTTACTGCATAATAAAATGCTTCTATGCATTTTAATTAAAGGTCTGTGGCTTCAAGTTGTATTTACAAAAAGTGCATTAATTTTTTTATATGACCAATTTAATCCCTGAATTAAGCTCCAGGCAGTTACTGCATTTAAGCACAACAGAATTCCGATTCTTTAACTCAGACCTGTCTGATTTATCAATATTCTCCAAATAGTTATTTTCTGCCCCACTATACTTTTAAATTACAGGTACACAATAAATACTTAAAATACACAAACAGGAGACTGCAATTATCTTTCTAGTAAAGCATCTCCTGAAGAACAGTAATAATTACAAAGAAAAGAAAGAAAAAAGAAAAGAAAAAGAAGAGAAGAGAAGAGAAGAGAGGAGAGGAGAAGAGAGGAGAAGAGAGGAAAAGAAAAGAAAAGAAAAGAAAAGAAAAGAAAAGAAAAGAAAAGAAAAGAAAAGAAAAGAAAAGAAAAGAAAAGGATTCCCCTGGAATTTTTACTAGACAGCAAAATTCATAAAATATCTCTTTAAAAAAATCCCTAAAAACTCTAGGATATTTACAAGAAACAGTGATGGGAAATATGCAGTGTATGGCATATGGCATCTCTTTTGGAGTTGGAAAAAACCCTTTTTTGACCAAGGCAATTAGAGACTTTTCTAGCAACAGAAACTACCAGTTCCTCTGAAAGGCAGCTTTCCCTCTGTAGGTAGGTACAAGACATCCTTTCAGAACAGGCATCCAGACGGGGTCTAAATTCAAGTGAGCTTCTGAAGGAGCCAATATTGTGAGTTCACAGCCCCCAGCCCAGTGTTTGAGGCAGAAATACATTTACAAGTGTTGCTCAATATCTGCCTGCAGAAACAAAAGAAGGATGTGGAATTTATCACAATTTACAACTAGACCCCCAAATATTTAGTCTAAAATTGTATTAGTTACTTCTTTGTTGTTAAACAAATAAGAGCTGAATTGCACCAATGGTTCCTTTAGTTTTGTCCTGTTTTTACTGGACTACAGAAAAGACCAAAGGTCAGGGTGCTCTGCATCTGAGGGTTTGGAAATTTGATTATGCAAAGAAGATAAAATGTTAACAATCATGAGGTAAGTGCAAAGAAGATAAGGCTCACTTATCTCTTTATTGTGCATTCCTCCTTTTATCTCCTCGTGGTTCTTTCCCTCTGATCTGCAGAGGTGATCTCTTCACCCTGCTAAATCATCCTTATCAAGCCTCTTGAATGAAATAACCTCTTTGGCACATTACCAATCTTTTAGGATTTGTATATAATATATTGTGTTCTTATTTCTTTTTTCCCTTCCTAGGAGGTTACTCCAGAGTTCAGGATCATTGGATTACTGATTGATTTCACAATTACTTTGTGCTGTGGGTTGTTTGTGTGGCCAACTGGTGCAAAAAGTAAAAAAGGAGAAAATATCCCTTTTTCTTTCCTCCCTCTCTCACACATATAGACAGAGATTATTTAATTATGCACACACTGTTTCAGGTTGGAAAAACCTCAGCTTTCCTGATATATTTACAAAACAGCAGATAATTCTGCACATAGCAGATTCACCATGAGACAGATGACCTTAATCCCCTCTCTTCATCTTGTTGCACTGTTTTAGGATAAATTTGTCTGCTACCTGTGGAATTAAGATTGTCTCCCAAGCACCAGCACTCAGGTGTACCTCTAAGAAGCACAAAAAATCATGCTAAAAACCGTAGTGTTGGTTGAGGACCCTCCTGAAAAGAGAACTGCTCCGTGCTGTGGTTTGTAAGGCATGTCCAAAATTAATGCTCAATCCACTTTAAAAGTGCTTTCTCATCTTGATTTAGGGCAGATTAATACAGAAATCTCACATCAGCATGGGACTGGGCAGCAGCACTCCAGGGACTGGGATGTGCCCAGTGCCCCATGACTCTGTCCCTGCAGTTCATAATAAACAGGGCCAAGCTGGGATGCTGAGGATTGGAGAGGGAAGGTCCAGATGACTTCCCCTGATGGAGACAGGGATCAATACCTGGCTGGGCTAGACAAAAAACTGGTTCTCTGCAGAGAAACCAAGATTTCACACTGCAGCTAGTTACTGAAAATTGATATTGAATGTTCCCAGCAGGAATATTTTCTTGTTAAGCACTTAATTGGGAGTTGTAACATCAAAAACAACAAAGTGGGTTTTATTTGGATTCTTACACAGGTCAAAAATAGGTACTGATTTTTAATTTAAAAAACCCTTTTCACCAGAAACTTCATTGTATTTTCAAACTATTAGCATGGAACAGCTAAAACAAGCAATGCAGACACAGCTGAGCAATACATCTGGCTACACTTTCTTATATATTTATCTTTCTCTACTGAAGCACACACAGGCAGTTGTGTCTAAAGGCACCTCTGTCCCTCAGATTCCTGTGGCCGTGCTCAGCTTTCCGTGGCTGTGTGTGTGCTGTGTGAGCTGCTCAGGTACAGCTGAGCACAAAGGCAGGGAAGGGAGGTGGCTCCTCTGCAGCCTCTGACACTTCCAGAGTGCCACAGGAAGCAGAAATGCCCTGATGTGGAAACTGGCACTGAGGGACAGAACCTCCCTGCACCCGAGTTTCCAGCTCCAAACCAGCTCCTTTCCAGATGCACACACATCTCCGTATTGTGCTTTAAACATGCCCAAAAGATAAACTCAATGTCTGTGATTTCCCTTTCGCTCCATAGCTGAGTCACAGCCATCCTTACACAGCACATCCACTCATCACACAAACAAACAAATAAAGGAATGAAAAGGTGCGAATCAATCAAGCTATTTCCCTGAAGACTCTGAAAGAAGAAAGCAAGAAAAGTGCTTCCTTTCCTCTTCCTCCTGTAAATTCTGTGACCCTCCTTGCTGAGCCCAGGCTCAGCTTGGCCCCTCACAGCCCCTCATTTCTGCAGCCCTATCACTCTCAGCCCTGTTTAACTTTGCTGCTGCTCTGTGTAATCCTTACCTGTTATCTGATGAGACACATCTCTGCCCTTCCCTCCTTCACGGCGCTGATTTTGCACTATAACATCATTTTAAAGAGGTGATTGTCAGCTGAGCAGCTGTCTGTGCAAGAGCACTCTATCCCAGCAGAGTAATTTGTTTCCATTTTTAAAAGACACTTAATAATAATGCACTGCACACAATGCCCCAGTCCAGAGTGACTGGCACAGGCTTTTAGTGAGTGAATTAAAGCTGTTCTTCACAGAGCAGTGACTCCCCACAGCTCCCAGGTATGGAACCTCCCCAGGAGGGAGACAGTTCTGTGCTTGGGACACTCAGTTCATACCTTTAGACCATTTCTATTCCAATTGTTATTAACTCCTACAAAGAAACATGCAGTGAATTTAGCTGTAGAGAATTAAGGATCCCATTAACACCAAGCCTGCTCCATTGTAGATGGTACAAATAAAGAGTTAACTGAAAAATCAGCTGCCATAAAAGCATTTTTGTTGCCATCTGTAGTGCCCACATTTAACACATTGAAAACAAAACAAAACCAAATAAATAAAGCCAACATAAAAGCTGGGGAATGTTTATTAAAAAACAGAACTTCTGGAAAAAAAGTCACATATTTGGGTGGAAAAAGAAGAGACAATTAGTGCTTTCACACACTGGAGGGATTTTGTCCCCAGTCATAACAGCACCAGAATAAATGTGATATCTGAGGTCTGGGGCCCATCTGCCCCCAGGGATGGAATACAAAATCAGGAGAGGCCGAAACTCACAGCCTTGCACCATCTGAACAGACACCAACAAATACACACAGTGAAAAGAAATACCAAGAATTACCTCAATAGGAGGAATTCCCATGCAGTATATTGGGATTTCCTGTACTTTAAAGACAAAAAAGCACTTTGGATTTCCTTGGTATTTATGGTAATATAAACAAAGGCTCAACAGCTCACCAGAAGAAATGAATTCTATATCTTCGCTTCCACAATGCTCTGACTGATGCTTTTTTACTTCATAGACAGCCTTCCTATGTGATTCATTAACAGCATTAAGAAATAGAATTTTGGTATTTTTACCATTTTTGTGTCATGTTCCACAGTGAACTGTAGGCTGGTAATCCAAGAATAATTTAGAGATATATTAGCATAATGATTAAAGCCTAGAAGTCTTTATAGTGTTTTTAATATTTATGCTTGATAAATATTGCTCTATTTGTCAGTTTATGCAGTATAAAGTGAACCTTAATGTAAGAAGGTAATTAGCATAAAATTAACATAATGAATAAAAAACAAAACACAAAGGTAATCAAAAATAATAGAGTTTGTTTTTTCTTGCTTCTCTCAAAGGACGTGCTTTACACCCAAAAACCTGTGTTATGGAAAACAAATTCCATTTAAATTAATTATGAGGTTCTATTATAGTTGTGAAAAATTGATACCTTTTAACAGTTCTTCCAGTACTGATTTTTTGTCTGTCTTAAGCTTTCACACAGCCCAGCCTCTTAAAGAATGAGATCATTGTGGTCACATGGCTTAGGAAAAATGAATTTTAAAAAGGACATTTGTCCAATGTAGCAAGACCCTTTCGCTCCAAGCTGAGGAGGAGAGGAAGATGTCACAAAGCCAAAAGGACAGACCACAGGTTCATACCTGCAGACACCAACAAAAACCAGCAAACAGCAAGAGGAAATGACAGAATTATCTGTGCTGAGAGATAAATAACTCAACAAAGAGTTGCTTTTGAACGTCTGATGTTTTGGGGGAATACAGCATTTGAAGCTTGAATTCCACACTCCAAAGCTCATGGAGCCCAAACTGGATCCCAGAACTCAACTGGCACCTGACAACTCACCTTTGCTGCCTTGTATAGCTCCTGGTGATGCCCAAATCTCTCCTTTCCACCTCCCTCAGCTCCAGTTCCCAGAAGTTTGTCCTGCACCAGTGAAGCTGTGGCTCCATAACCCCTCTTTGGGATGTGGGGAATTGACCCGGCAGGGCTGGGAGCTGAGAGGGCTGAAAGGAGTGGAAACCCTTAAGCTCCTCAGAGATGATCCACATCAGGTTTTTGAGGGAAACATTGTGAAACTGGTTAAACCTGGCTGAAAGGGCCTTCAAAACTCTTCAGCCATTTTTCCCTGGGAATAAATGTAAGAGGCAGATAAGCTTCCTTCTGCTGGCAGAGGCTGAAACAGCAGCAAACATCTGTGGGGGGTAATTCACCACTCAGAATTATGGCCTGAGAACACGAGAGCAGCCCTTGGATGGGCTTTGGGAAGAGCTGTGAGGGGCAAATGGGGAGAGGCCGTGCTCCTGGAGGGAGCCCAAGGTGCAGCCCATGGGAATCACTCCAGCAGCTCTGCGGGGTCTGGGCAGTTCCCAGAGCATTCCAGGCGTGTCCTCACATTTTTAATTCCTTATGGAAAAGTGGATATGAACACGTTTGTGTAAAGGCCACTCTGGGGATGTGTCCACTTGCTACTCCCCACAGGCACAGGGAAAACCCAGGAAGTGCAATCCCACGAAGCCATATGTGGGCATTCAGTGACTTCACCGAGTCACCCTCCACAGCTCAACTCCCTATTGCTCAAAAAGGGGTCCTGGCACAAGCCCCCACTCTCAGGTGCCTTCTCTGACCCCTCCTCAATCTCCAGGATGAAAATAAAGGTGGAAAAAGCTATACTGAATTTTTTTCTAGCTGAAAAATTATCACGTTCTTGACATTTCTGCTGTAGTTGGTACAAGTAGTCCAGGTCTTAAAGTCACTCACAGAGCTGGATCTCCTTGGCAACACATACAGTTAAACACAGCTTGGAATTATTACTTTTTTCTAATATTACTAATATTTTTATGGTACCCCCTATAGTATGAGTCATCAGAAGGAAATTGTTAGTTCAGGCTGGAAATTTCTGATCCTTTTCATAGCACCAGTATTTGCAAGATACCCTAATTGCCGATGTAAGGATTTGTGGAAAGGATCTGAAAATAATAGAAATAAGCCTTGTAACAGGCACAGTAATTATGCAGACACAACAGATGCTAATAACAATTTCATTTCTGTGAAAAAAATGATTAAGGTTTAAAAGTACAATAACAGAGAGGCATAAGAAGAGTACAAGGAGGTGTAGATGACACAGACAATGTCTGTCTGATCACAATTACTAATTTTAAAAGAATTTTCACACTGAAATCATCCCAAAACCATCTTCTCAACAGCAATCTGTTTGCCTTTCATGCTGTTTTCCTGCTGCCTGTTGCCCTGGTTCAGCTATTTACCACTTCTGCTTCCTATCACAGGCAAAACAACAGAGCAGGTGTCAAACCAGAGTCTTTAATGTCTGCTGCTTAATAATTGTCCAAGAACTATTCTGAATACTTCAAATATTTGTCTCCTTCTGCTAAACTTGAGCCATTGCATATCAGATTTTTAGAAGCTTCCTCAGGGTCAGGAGTTGTTTGTCACAGGGTCCTGGAGCTCTCTGCAGGTGTTGGATGTTCCAGAGTAGAAGTGGTTCTGTGTCAGCAATGTCTGAGTGGACTGCTCTGAAAAACACACACAGAGCAAGAGAGAAGGCTTTAAATTATCACCAAGCTCAGGGTTTAATGGAATGAGTGGTGGAATTAAAGTTCATGGCTCCACTTGTGTTAGTGCTAGACTTTCTGTTAAATTCAAAAATTGTTCATTAAGATAATTAAAGTTCTGGGCCATCTCACCCATCAATCAGTCTTCCTTCTGAGCACTTAACAGTTATTGCTGAATAGACTCTGAAATAACCCATTAACTCAGCACAGGTTTGCCAGAAATTATAGGTGCTTTGAGATGGCTGGGAATGAAAGGTGGCACATAAATCAAAGGCATTGCCATCATCTGATGCTCCCAAAGCCTGCTCTGGAGTTACCTCAATCATTAAGGGCTGCTATCACAGTCATTTGCATTGGAAGATGGGACTTCAATTCATTTCCAAGATCAAAAAGGGAGGTGATGAATCTGCCACTCCAGCAGAGATCCTGGTGAGGGATCCCAGAGCCAGGAGTATTTATGGAGCTGTCTTTCACAGAAGAGCAGGGAGTCATAAACCTGGTAAGACATTTTTTCAAATCAAACCATTTCCTCCCCAAATGTCCACACAAAAAACCAACTCAGCAAATTCCAGAGCACTGTGGAAGAAAGGTTGAGCCCTGTGCACACAATATTTTTGGGAATACTGCATACCTCCTCTTCATGCTGTCAGCCACAGAAACAACTGAGATGAAAATTACTCAGTGCACTCTGTATTGAAGTGTTCTAGGGGTTCTCTCAGTCATTTAATGACACAGGGGGTTGTAGGCATGCAGCACACCAGAGTCAGCTTTAGAACAGGCACTGCCAGCACTGTGGCTGTGGTACTTTTGAATTTAGCATGAACTCGTGTCTTGATAATTTGTTCCCGTTTCTTTGCTGAAATTGGCCACTAAAGGAGATTCTTTTTATGCCAGCTGCCCCGGTAACACAGACAAGGTTCTCCAGCACAAAGCTGTTTTGGATAGAGATATACAAAGCAATGCCACAATCCAGATGCCACTCCACGGGGAAATTTCACAACGATTTAAGGAGTGCTGTGTTCAATCCTGCCTGCTGTGGGTTAACCCTGGGAGGGCAGATCAGGTCCCTGAGTCCTCTCAGATTGCAACTTTCCCACCATCTAGTGGCTGAAGAGTTACAGATAATAAAAGCTCTTCACAGACCTGTACCTCATGGAGGGGTTTTTAATTATTTTTTATCTTTTAATAAGGCTCCTTGTTTTATGAGGAAAGCATCAAGCAAGGCTACTTTACAGCTGGCATTTTTTGTTTCAGTCTCTACGTTTTCATGTTAAAAAAAGTTTCTTACTCCTAATTCACATGAGACAGCAGCCCTGAAAAAACCCTTGAGTGGTATTTGCCAGCAGAGGAAAATGAGCTTACTCCCAGTGGGGTATCAGCCTCACCAACTTGTGATACCCTAAAATATGGAATTGGTACTGAAGTCACTGCTGACTGCTACACTCAGGAAAGAGAGGACGAGCACCACAGCAGGCAGATCATGTCAGAAAGATCCTATTTGACAAGACTTTGGGAGCTGTTAGGGCAGGTTGGGGAGGGTGTCCCATCTGCTGGGCCTCCCCTGCTCTCACACAAACCCTGGCCCAGCACTCGGACATGCAGGGTGAGCTGGAGGCTGTGGGTTTCTGTACCGCTTCATTTGAACATACCCAGACATGTTTATGGAATTAAAAGTTCAATCGCTCCTCAGTACTTTGAGAAATGTGTTCCAGAGATGTTAAAAAGGACACTTTTAACTTATGGCAAGTGCTGGCTTTATACACATCCTTCAAAGAAGTGTCCTAAATTTGTTCTGTGAGCACACACAGAGAGTTGATATTAGCATTTCTGGTATTTCCTGAGATTAATTCGGGGGGTGTTTACAGAGAGTTATGAAAAAATAAGACACAGATCTGGCTTTCTGTTGTTCCCTGGCAAACGTAACAGGAGCAGCACATGAAATGCTGAGTCATGATCTATCCTGTGACAGATTTTTGCAGGAGTTAAAAAGTACAAAAAAATAATGCTGTTTTTCCAAGATGTCTCAGTAGTTTGTGATGAAAGCAAGATCCAGTGTGAGCAAATAGCCACTTTCTTTTGTGTTTCCAAGTAAACAGTGGCACCCAGGTGTCACAATAGAGCGCGACACGAATCACAGAGACACAGCAAACTTCAGCCTGGGAAAAGGCGAAGAAGAAGCTTTATTTTGATTCACACATTATATATAGTTTTGAGAATGGCTGTGGATTGGGGAAAGAGGTCACCACCTCTCCAACCACACTGGTCAGTGAAAAGGTCCATCAAACCTTTCTCTTCCCAGGAGAAAGGAATGAAAAACAAAAGGACAGTTAGAAAAACATCTGTGTGTTTACAGAAAAACCTCGTGAGAAACTTTATCACACAAATTAAAACATCAGAAGGCTGAAACTCAGGGCGACACTCAGGAGCTCTCAGCTGCATCCTTGTGTAGAAGAAGCCATATGAGGAGGTTTTCCATGGGCCATTCCACCTGGGCAGGCTGACGGTGCCCAAGAGCTCACCCCAGGTAGATACTGAATGGCCTTGCAGCACTGCAATAGACAGCAAATACAATGTTAGGGGGAAAAAAACCCTTTAAATTGGTTTTCTAATTCAACCCTTCTTACAGAATAAAAACATTAAACAACCCTAAAGTAAAAAAGCAAAAGGTTTGGTAACCCTACAGGATGCACCTGCATCTCCCATCAGGTCAAACTTCACTGTTCAAACGCATCTCACCTGTTTTGAGGAAAATTTTGGTAATTTGAAGTAGATTCCTCTACAATAGTTATGAACTCTGGCCATCATTTCTAGTTCACAAGTAACACAAGGTCCCCCTTTCCTATTTGAGTGTAGAAGATTGTTAAGGATACAGCCAAAAGCAGTTCTTGGGAGTTGAGCTGCTTCAGCTTCCCTCAGTAGAAGTCACAAGACTATTTACTGTGGTCAAAAGTAATATTGAAAAATTACAATTAAATATCCATATGTCCCTTTCTGCTGCAGGTTTTTCAAAGTCTGTAACAAAACTTCTCTGCTTTGACAATGGAATTACTTCTACTCTCAATTTTCTACTTTAGAATCCTCAAAACATCGGCATCTACCCTTACACTGAACTGAACATACAGAGATTTCCAGCTCCTCCTGTCCTCCTTCCCAGCTACGACACTTCCATCTACTCTAATCTGTATTTTATTTCATTGCAATGCTCTATGCTAGCATATTTTTGGCAGTGGTTTAGATGTAAACTCCACTCTAAAAGTGACACCTGGGCAAGGAAACACATTCACTTTTTTACAGAGACAAGAGAAGAAAAGAGCAGCCAAAAGGGTCCTGGGTTTAGGATGATGAGGGCCATGTTTAGCATTATTTTGATTTATTTTCAAGAAAATATTATAAGCATTCTCCTCTGATAGCTCTGGGCATGTGAAGAAAAGGAATCTCAGAAATTATGGCAAACTGAACATTGTAACTATCGGACAAAAGGCGATCTCCTACCAACAAATCTTGGTACCTTACCCATTGTGTATCATCCTGTGAACCCCTCCTATGGCAAAAATAACACAGGATATCAAACCCTTCTGCATAACTGACACAGATACAGCTGAAACACTTCCACAAAGTCATGAAATAGTAATTGAAAGAACAGACCAGTTTTGAGGTACCACTTGAGAACCAGCCTATGGAAATATTTTCTTTTTTGACCACTCGGTGATATGTACTTTTCAGAGTTTTGGCAATCCACAACAGGGCACTGGGAGCCTTGGAGATTTCCTCATAATGTTTCTGGGTGAGGAATGCAGCAGCTGGAGCATGCAGGATCTGAGCACTGCAACCACCCTGGAGCTGCCAAACCTGCCCCAGGACTGGGGCTGCACCTCCAACATCCCCACTCTGCCTATGCCACGGAGGGGATTCCTCTCCACAAGCCACAAATCCACTCAGGAAGGGACCATCTTTTAGGAAACACATGGGAAATTGTCTCAAGGCTTTAAGCTCTGCGCTGTTTGCTTTGCTTTGACCACACCAAGGCAGAGCCAGAAGTAACGGCTTGTTCCAGAATGGTCCTGTTGTGTTCTCCCTCCAGTTCTGGTGCTTTTGTCACTGAGGAAAAAGGGAATCTGGTTTAGAACCATCAAACACCAGCATCTCCCAGACAGCAGCCAGAGGAGCGCTCCAACAAGGAAACCTGTCATCTGGGAAGCTGCCACAAGCCTCAGCACCCCCTCCCTGCTGCCTCACTAGGACTTTGAAACAGCAAATTCTGGTTATGAACAGCTTTTGGAACTCGTGTTCTTGTCAGCAGATGAGGAATTAATCAGCAGCACTTCCTGGTTTAAATAATGAATAAAGGACCCAGCAAGTTGTCACAGAGAGCTCACCAACAAAAAAGTGGCAGAGCCCATTTAATAAATTATTCACTCTGAATTCTTTTGCTAAATCTAATGTACAGGCCCTATACATAGGGGAGGAGAGGGGGAACATTAGCAGGTTTTAGACATATTTTAGAAATGTTCATATCAATTGTATATCATTTTCAAGGTTAATGGCTTTTTGATACATAATAATGGAACTCCCATTTATTGTACATATCCTAGCTGCAAAACCTGTTTCATTTGCATAATCATAAATTGCAGTCAAGCAATCCTCAGCATGTGGTTATTCATTTGATGAAAATGTAAATTTCAATTTTATTTTTGTTCAATTGCATACACACTGCATTTACTGAGTATGAGAAAAAGCATTTTAATTTAACCAATGAATTGAGCTCATTACCACTACTTAAGAACATTGAGTAGCTCAGAACTTTGGGACAAGATGCATTTTTAAGCAATGATTTACTATTAACTGATACCTTTATTTTATGTTTTAACACCTAGAAAAGTTACTGTGTTTATTTTTATGCAAATAAACTCCTTCCAAAGTGTAACATTCCTCTGCTATTTTACATACAAAGTTAGTGTAGTAGCATCAAAAAGAAAGGAACTCAATTAAAAAAAAATAAAGGCAGACATTTAAAGCTAACATTGAGTGAATTTCATGGGGAAAAAAAAGTCTCTTGTGCTTGGGACCTAAAAGAGACTCTGATGTAAAAATGAATACTCAGATCAACAGATCTGCTTACACAACTGAGAATTTTGGCCTGGCTCTGTTGGAAGAGTAGCTAAAAAAGAGTCCTTAAAAAGAGTAGCTAAAAAACTGAAATCTTTTCTGCTTGCAAACGGAATATATTTCTGAGGCCTTGCATACAAACCTACTTCAAGAGCTTCAAACTCCTCTTTAAAGCCAAGAGCTTTGGAGAGGCCGAGAAACGCGCTGGGAATTAACCTTGTGTGCTGTCCTTCAGTGGGGTCACAGTCCCCGCACCGATCCCGGGCTGCTCCTGCCATGGATCCATGGAAATCTCAGTCCCAGTTAATGAGAGCTCACTTAGCACCAGAGCTGGGATTCCGCAGCCACAGGTGGGGACCAGCTTCCTCAAAGGGCCCCTTTGGTTGACTGAAATTAATTTGCTCTGACATTATAACTACTCCTTCTAATTAAGCAGAGTTCATGATCTTTATGGAAGAGAAGTAAAGCTTAGAAAGATGAACAAGCCCAAACATTTTGAGATCATATAAGTAAAAATTTCTACTGGCACAACTTCAGATTTAATTAAAAATGTGTCTGATAATGACAGTAATAGGCCTTATTTTAATACATAATTTCTATTGCATATCTTGTGAAGATTAACCTGGATTCCCTTTCTCTTCAGAGGTACCACAAGTATTAGTAATAAAACCTTAATTGATAAAATCTAGCATTAGAATTCCATGCTTGCTTTGCTTCCTCCAGCCATTCCCTCTCCCCTCCAACAAACATCTTCCTCTGCCCTGCTTAGTTGCAATCATTCCTTCTCCTGGCTTTAGGATAGATTATCTCCTGGAATAACACCATCACAGCCTTAGAAGGGTGGTCATACTGCTCCTTTTCACCGACAAATCCTGACTGGATGGGAAAAGATGATTTGGGACGTTTGTTTATGTTTTGATGTCCCACACCTCAGCCAGGTGAATAACTGGAACCTCTATAATTACCAGGAACATTTACTGTCCTCTCACGGATCCCTTGATGGGGATAAAGGTCAGTGCAGAAAACTTGATCTACCCCTCATACACAGCCCATGCCCAGAGCTTTCTGGGATCTGCTGGGTGTGCTCCCTCTGGGAGCCACATGTGTGTCCAGCACACCAGGGCAATGTGGGATTTCCTCTGCATGGTTTGCAAACCAAAGGTCACCCCAAAACTACAGCCTCACAAGGCAAGTGCAGCCTTGATGGTGTCTGCTCAGGTAACGGCTGACAGGAGGGAGCCATGGCTTTTGGATCACAGTGTGGGTGACCAGCCAGCACTCATAACGGGGCCCCATGTCCCTGCCAGGCCCTGGGAAAGCTGCCTTGGACAAAGGAAAAACATTCAAAACAGGAGAGGGAAATAGGGACCTTGTTATGCCTCTACTCCAAAGCTAAGGAAACTCACACGTAAAACCTGGTGGTAGGCTGTGGTTTCCTTTGGGCAACTCATTGCTGCATTTCATTTCCCTGACAGACCTCATTAAATTCTGAGGTGTATTTCTGGCAACATCCACGGATTTTGATGATTGCTTTACAACACAAATATTGATTAGATATATTTCCCTGGTAGAAAAAGTATTTTCTTTTTTTCTTATAACTGGTAGTGCTAAGCAGAATGCAATGAACTTAGAAAGTCAAAATTGTCACTGAACTTTTCTGAAATATCTCTTTATATTTTAGGTATTTAACTACAGATTTCAAAATTCTAACCTACTGTGTAGTATTTTGCCATCACTTACAGTAAACTGGGAAGAGATTTAGGTATATACTGGGAAATATCTAGAAAGGCAGACCTCTCCTAGAACAAAGAGGAGCAGCTGAGACAGCTGGGATTTCTCTGGAATGCTCTGGCACAGCACCATTCTCAGCTTATTACCAGGGCCTGGTGGAGGGTTTTGCTGGGCATTTTCCATGCTCATGCTGCACTGAGCCAATGCCCTGCAGGGCTCCCCTCTATGACAGTGCCTGGCCCCAAAGCCAGGGCACACTTCGGGACACAGCCTCTCTTCCCTTGCTTTGGCAAGGATTTAACAGACCAGTAGGCAGGAGCTCCATGGGAATCAGGGAAACCAAGTGGCACCTAACAAAATTATTTTCCATGTGCTTCACACTGCATTATCCTGTGAACAGCTGGATTGCTGAATTTTACAGAAAATAGTCTGGGGAAACAAAAATAATCGGTCATAAAACTTACTAGCCTATTCACTTGGGAGCACAGCTTCATTTTGCAGACCACATTACGAGCTCCAAGCTCAGCTCCTTATGTTTCAACTCTAAGCATCTCCTTGTTCATTTAAGACAACTCAATTAATTTGTTTTTTTTCCAGTTTCTCCTATGTATGAAATTATTCTCTTATTATTCTGGGCAACATGGCACAACATAAAAATTAAGAGGAAATGAGAAGTACAGAAAAATAATCTAACATATTTGATATCAATGCCAAAACTGAAACAAACAAAAATATTCTCTTGGTGTGTGAATTAGCAGCTTCAACCCTCACTGAGGGATTAAACAACATAGAAGAGGAGTAATTCAAGCAGTGGCTCAATAACTTAATTGAGTAATTATGGTTAATGCTTAAGTTTCTCCATCCCATAAAATAAAGAGTGGTCCAAGGCAGCAAAGCCTCCCACATGCCCCACCTAGAGGTGATGTGTGTCACAGGTTGGAGCCACCCCATTTACCTGCATGGCACTACTGCCACCAAATCTGGATTTGGATGTACAGGACAATGAAATACAAAAAAAACCCCAAAAAGCAACCACCTGACCATTAATTGCTGAATTCCTGACAAACCTGAGCAGAAATTGCAGTGTGTGCAGCAACAGCTGCAAACTGAGAGCTGCCTGATGGAACAAAATGTAATTTCTGGAGAGAAAATGGAAGCAGCATTCTCATATAAGACCACCATTAAGTGCTTTAGCATTTATGTACATAATACACCCACAGTGAAGGTTTGTCTTTGTGCTTTCAAATAACCAGGGATTCCATTTAATTATGTACATAAGTAACGGATAACATTCCTTTCCTTCTACTCCATTATTGCTATTTCTTTGTTTATTTATAAATTATTTGCCAGGTTCATTCTGTAAAGAGAAAGGATGTTGTCTCCTCCAGGAATTTTAGGAACTAGGCAAAACAGAAATAGAAAAGGGAGGGAAACTCTGTGCCAGTTTTACTGGTTTGTGTCCAAATAGAAAGAAGAGGACCAGGGTATAAAACTTGTTCCAAATTGAAAGGCAGAACTCCAGCTGGTATAAAATGCAGCTATGCCAACTGACCAGATCCAAGAGATGATATGGCCCTGTATTTTCATCCATACTATCAAATGTTGTCAGCAAACTCATTTCATTGAAAGAAAAAAAACTAACAAACTAAAAACAAACTAGCAACAAAACCAAAACTAAACAAGGAGATATACGCAGTAAATTATCAACGAAATAAAATAGAATACTAAATCTGCTATCATCTGTATGTTTTTGGTTTGAGTGCAAAGTCAGTTCTGCCATTAACACAGTTCTGACTCATTCCCTCCAAAGCTCTGGAAATGTTCTAGGCTGTATAGCCCTTGGTAACTGGCCCGCACTGTCACAGATAGAAATTTCACTGTTTCTTTCTGCTACACACAGGAATAAAATGAAAAGCATGTTTAAAATAAGAGATTAAATTAGTAAAACAAGCCTGGTTTTAAAATGAAATAAAGAGTGTTCCATCGGTTATCACTTCAAAGGGTCTCCATGCCCCAAGACTATGATGGTAGCACAATCACAATTCAGCTTTAGGTACAGGGCAAGCAGGGCAATTATTCAAATGTGACCTACAGGTTTTCAATTTTGGATTCTGCCTGAATTGAAACAGGAATGAAATTTTTATAAAATTTGAAGAAATGCACATGTTAGGACCACAGAGACAAACATATTCCCTACAGCAGCTCGTGTTTCTTGCTCTAACAGCACATAAAATACAGCCAACCTTTATAAGCAAAACTAAGATGTTTGGAGAACCCAGGCTTCCTTTAATATCCCATTATCTTTCATCTCTGAAGGAGGATAATACCCTGGATATGGTTATGTAGCCCAGAAACTTTAAAAAAAAAGAAAATACAAAGGTAATAGAAGACGCAAGTGGGAGAATAATTTTAATGAAGTTGTTTCACCTTTACCCCGATGCAAAAATGTGAGGCTCTTGAATAACCATCTGTATTTCCATCCTGTGAATTGAAATATAATTATGTGACCTGTGCACAGCTTCAGCATCTCATCAGTTGCAACACTCTGGTGAATCACACACTTCAAACCTCCTCATCTCAACAGCAAAGCATCTTCACCAGGCAGCACAGACAACAGAGGCTACAAGTTAAATTCATGTTTGTGTTGGGCCTGCAGGAGGATCTCTCACAATCTGACTCAGTCCAAAATCTCCATGACTAAGGCACTTCAACTCAGTCAGCATTTTAACAATGGAACAGAAGTGGCACTTGTATTCCTTAGAGCCTTCCCCTCACAAAAAGATTCCAAGGCACCTCCCATAAAAACCCCACATTTTTACTCATGTGTTATAAGCAAGAGAACATTTTTAAGAGACTTGGACCTTCTCAGGACCAAGTATAAGAAGCAACAACCCTCATATTTGAAAAATGCTAAATCTAAAGGGTCGTATGCAACAGGATCTGGGGTTTCTCAGCTATTGGGAACAGCAACAATTCAAGACATTCTGAGTTAAACCAGAATCAGATATTAACACTCTCTGAGAATAAAAGGCCAAATAAATGCATTTAAACAGCTTTTTGTGCAGACTCATCTCAGAGAGCTGATTTCAGATTTAGTGTGCCCGAAAACCAAAGGAAAAGTAAAGCTGCCAGCCAAAGAAATGAGACTGCAAAGAACTTAATGCAATGATCATTTATCAGGCATTAAAATAACTTTATTGACAGATTCATAATACTTGCCACAGGCAGCAAAGTTAGAGATTTCCAGAGCTCACAATCAGGCTCTTGGCCCCAGCTTCTATTCCCTTGATTGGGAAGAGACAGTAACAGAGATTCCCACGCCTTTGCAGGTATTTTTGTCTCTAAATTCTGAACCTGTGAAAGGATCTGACTTATGATGGAGACTTGTTCTCTGGATGCTCATACTTGGCCATGAGATGAACGTTTTTCTCACATTTTTATGGAAGTTGTAAGCAAAACTAAAATTACCTATTAAGCTACAGAACCTCCTGGGGTTTTGGTAGACATTTGAAACTCCAAAATATTCCCTTGGCTACTGACACAAATTGCATGGATGGGTGGCAGTCCCTGGCTCAACATGAAGCAGCCTCCACCTGGCATCCTGCTCTTGAGCTCCCAAAGACCAATGTGCAATCCCAGCATGGACATGCACAGACCATAAATCTCTACAGGAAGCTCTGAAACTTTAGTTATTTCTAATTTCATTTGAGCCAGTCCATATTCAAACAAAACTGCCACTGTCAAGTACAGCCAGGGGTGCCTGAGTAACAATGAGGATTTGGATGTCGCTGGTGTGTTTTTAGAGAGAAGGAAAGACACAGAGCAGACTAAAGAAACTTCAAGTTTCTAATTAGAGAGGCTGTGACGCAACTGCAAGAAACGGAATGCAGGGTCTGTAAAATTATACTGTGTTCTTTCCAGCACTTTATATTCTCAATGGGCCTGATCCAATCCTTATTCAGAAAACATTTCACAGACTTCAGGCACGTTGCTATGCAGTGATCTGTGATCTGTTTCATTAATCCGGAAAAATTCTAACTCGGAGCACAACACCCTTTGATAATCCCCAAGCACGGCAACAAAGAGGAATGTTTACTACTATCTAGTGAGCCATACATAATATAGCTCATCATCAAACTTCCTTCCTGCACAGCACTAACACAAATCCCCAACATCCCTTGCACCTTCCACAAATATCAGAGTTCTAAGAATAAAAAGAACAGAGCCAAATTAGACACTTCGCCACTAAAGTAACTGTACGCAGCAAGTTACAAATTGAGGCAACCAGAAAGCTTGTGTGTAATCTTACACTGAGAAATAACAATTTTGAGTCCAAGGAAGTGCTCTTTGCCTGCTGCAGGAAGGTGGCCCTGGCTCCTCTCACAGGAGAACTGGAGGTGTAAAACAAATGTCACCATGTCTGTAGAGAGCAGCCTCAGTGCTCCCCTGGCACAAATCCAACCTGTATCTCATCCCCATGTTAAAAAACACCTGTCTGGAACAGGGAATCCTTCCCAGGGCACACAGGTGAGGGTTGTAATGGTATGGTCTTCTTTCCTACAGAATTTTCATTATTATTTTAATATAAAAACTCTTTCTGCTCTACAGCATCGAGCAAAACATTTAAAGTACAGACTAATTATGACTGGCAGGCTGATTTAAATAAGAACTGATTACAGTTAATTATAACAAAAATAGAATGTTGCGTTTTGTGTATTTAGCACTGCATCATCTCCCTTTACAACTGTACCTTCAGAGTGCTTTAGCTGAACTATCTCTGAAAATCCTCTAATTGTCTTATACCATCCTCCCTCGGACTTCAGTGTATTTTAGGAGCTGAAAAACCTGTCTTACTGACTACAGCAAACCCTTACATAGTGCAATCCTTTCCCTTCTCATTTTGTTCATCTGCATAAAGGTAACTTCCAAATCAATCTCAATTAAAATGAAGGTACACAAGCAGGCAGCACAGACAAAGGCAGAGCATGGGAGGGGAGTTCCCAAAACAGCGCACGCTGCTGGTGTCCAGCATGGGCTGTGCCATGGACCTCTGCACTGAGGAAACCAAACACTGGGATGGGTCCCTGAAAATCAACAGAGTCTGAATTTGTGACCTGTGAGCTCTGCAAACACTGCAGGTACAGAGCTGAGCCATCAGCCTGTCACACCAGTACTGTGACATCAATCGGCTCAGGGCAGTGGCAGTGGGAGGATGACCCAAGTTTGGTAGATGTGAGCAGCACACGTCAGCTGAGGCTCCTGCCTTTCACTGCTTGCAGCCCAAACAGCAAATTATGGAGGAAAAAGGGGGAAGAGAACCTGGTGGCATTTCTTTGAAGCTTGAATTGTGTTTAGGCAGTCTGTGCTCACCTCTCTTGCATTTACATCTCATGAATGCTCTAAGAAACAAATCTGCCAACGAAATGTCTACAGAAACTGCAAATTTTGATTAAATACTGGAGCACTTGCCCAAAAAAAAAAAAAATCATAATTCAAAAACACCAGATATTAATGATGGAAATCATCTTAGAAGTTTTACGGTCTTGGAACACCAACCACACAACTTTGTAAGTTCAATCAAAAGACCGAATGCGATTCAATTTAGGTAACCCAAGCACTTGTAATTGACTTCTTCTGCCTTTAATCTGCAGATGTGGATTAAGATTTGTTAGTTGACATGATTCAGAGAAAAATAAAAAGTATATATTGGTTGCTGACAATTTATAAGGAGAAAAAGTGCTGAAAGAGAATAACATAAAACAGTCACTTTGAATTACAGATTTTCTCTAGAGCATCTCCTGGGAGGCATTTCTGGGAAGACAGAGAGTACAATTTTGTTTAATAAAATGGAATGTGCTAGAATACAAACCTTGTATTCACAAACCCTGCCCTTCCCACGATGTCAAGGTGGCTGGACACATCTCCTCACTCACAGGTTATAACCAGCACAAAGTACAGATTTTTCAAGTTACTTCTGGCTCTGGTATTTTTCAAACATGCACAATGCAAATATTTCTGCAGGAGCCAGTTCTGAATTATTAAATCAGGCATTTCCACTGTTGACAGGTACTAGGAAGATTCAATAAAACAGAATCATTCCAGACTCATCCATCTCCTGTAATCACTGGGGGGAAAAAAATTGTGCTTTTCCCATTAATGCTAAATACTTTTTTTTCTTGAGTGAAAAATAAAGTACGTGTTATTTAAAAAGGATGTGAGATATCAAAATATATATGTGTGTGTATGCATATGTATGAATCTTTGCAAGAAACATATATTGCTGTTCATTAAATCTTCACTAGAAGTGTTTGTTTCCTGATCCCTTAAAAAGCACATCCATTAATGGTAAAGAACAGACAATTGTGACACACAAGCTCAGCTCATGAATCTCAGGGAAGGTCTGGAGTGAGCCAGGTAAGTGATGGGGACTGGAAAAGTGTGGATTTAATTCTAACCTGAGCTGCTGAATGACCAAAGGGAAATCACTTCCCTCCTGTGCCCCCTGCAACAACCTTTGGGATGGAAAACTGCAGGAGGGGAGTGACTGCTGGAAATTCCCACTCTCTGAGGGATCCTCCAGCTTCCAGAACTGCAGGAACCCCACTCAGGTGAGAAACACGGGGGATGTGAAACCGTTTCCACCACTAAAACAGCTCCATCAGGGAAACACAGTGACACAGCACACATTGGGAACTTCTGTGCTGGACAGAAACACAGTTTGGTCTCATGTGCACATGGAGTGCTTTGCATCCATAACTCCAGGACAAAGCCAGGAGGGGATCCGGAATTCCTTTCACAGGAGGGGATGCAGAGTGGAGTTTCTGAACTCAAAGAGAACCATTTCCAAGCTCAGGCCTGTGAGAGCTGCCTGGTGGCTGCTGAAGTTATCAGCAGGACTTCCTGAGTGCAGTGAAATACTCTGAGCTGCTTTCAGTGTGTATCCTGCTTAAGTGGCCAGAGAGAGTTTTATCGAAATGCTAAAATTCTCTATAAGTGGGCTCCAGACCTCTGCAGGGTTAGTTAATCAGGTAACTGAATCCATTGCCACCTGTGCTCTCTAAAATGTAGGGTTTTGTCTGAAATGGAAAGCATGCTCCATGCAATGCCACACTGCCCAGAGTTAATCCCAAACCAAAGCTGCTGTTACAAGTCCTCCTAAGCAGAGACCAGGTTTTGGAAAACATTACAGTTAAAAGGGACGTGTGCTTATGAATTGGGCATTTCTCCCCTTTTTCCTTTCTCATTAATGACAATTACTTTAATGAAGACTGACTAGGAGAAAGAGGTGTCTCTTTTATTCATTGTTCCTCATCTGAATCTTTAATTATAGCTTTGCAACTCCACAATTACTATGAGGTAGTGATGACTGCAAACGCAGAGAAGGAGTAGCTGAAGGGATCACTGCACTCAAATATTCTGTTACTCTGAAGTATCCTAAATATTTTTGATTTAACAAGCACAGACATATGTCAAATAATCTGAATTTATCAAGCTTTCCATGAAATGCAAATGCCCTTAGAGGTGAAAGAGTTTTGATTAGGAGATGTAGAGCATTCCAAAAATGCTGCATATGCAACATTTCTCAAACTAGATTCACAAAGTACCCTGCAAACTTGTTAGAATTTTCTTGTTAGAAATTCTCAGAAACACTGACAAGCTGCACTGCAAGCATGGCACACTGTAAAGTCACTAACACTATAATTAGTTGCTTTATAACCCAGTGTGACTACAGTCCTCAGCTGTGAGGTAATGAAATAAAACATTCCTAATATTACTTTCACAAATATTAATACAAAAAGGGATATATTAGCTTTCAAGAGAACAGAGAGTTAGCCTGGCATGGAAGCACTGGGGAAAAAAATGTAAGAATCATTTCTTTTTGGCAGCAATGAAAAGAGGCCAGACACAGCGTGAGAAGGTAAAGCATACCTGAGGAATACAAATCAATGGACACAATTTGATGATCATTTCTTGCAACAGCAGAACATCCTTCTTTGCCCTTATGCCCACACAGCTCTGCCCCTCCAGAGCTGCTGAGGAGCCCCAGCCAGGCCAGGCACTGCCCACACATCCCAGCCAGGCACTGCCCACACAGCCCAGCCAGGCAGTGCCCACACAGCCCAGCC